>VXBH01002664.1:47557-59121 GCA_013400035.1 Rynchops niger | reverse complement strand
AAAAAAAAAAAAACACATAAAATAGGAATCCACCCTATATTTTACCCAAACTGAACCCTAGTCCAGTTGTCTAAGGTGGTTTTTCCTGTGAGTTTGTGAGGTGCTTTGATAGGTAGATCTCATGTGTGAAATACAAGGTGTTCATACTTTGGAAAGCAAAGGACAAAAGGTATATAAAAGCCTCTTAAAAACAAAACAAAACAAAACAAAACCCAGACAAAAAAGTCTTTTCCAGCACGTAGCCATTTTTGGCACAGAACCCTTAGTTTTCCCACCAGAGTTAAACTGCAGCTATGCCCTGCTCATTCCATCATACAAATTCCCCCCCACCCCCAAAGCTTCTTCCTTCCTCCTGAAGAGCTCTTCTCTCAGCCCTCCCACCTGCCTGACCCACCACAAAGGGAGCTGAACGGGGAATTACAGAAGCCCTCCTTGCCAGTAGCCTCTGCAAGGATTAGGAGTTACTGAAGTTACAGTCATGACTACATGCCTATAACTGTACAGGCCATTCACATAAAATTTTATGCTGTCCTATTTTCTCTCTTCATTTTGGCAAACAAGAGGGGAGTCAAGACAAAATAATCTTTAAGAGATATTTACACTAGTTCATGCCAGAGGCCAAAACAGCATTACTTGCAGGAGAAGGTACCACTTACTGGAATTATGATTGTTCCTACTCTCAAGTTACCACAAAACCTTGGGTCTTTCAGGGTCAAAATGCTTTTTCTGCAGAGTACTTAAGTCTCTCCTGCTTCCCAACTGTTTGGGGATATTTCTTTCCTTCCGTACCATATTTATGCTTCATAGTAAATATGCTCTTAGCTTAAATATGAGACATCCCCATTTCCCTGGCCTCTGTAGCACTCTACACACCTTGTCTGACTTGAAAGCTGTTAGAATTGTATTTACTTTTTTTTATAAAAGATTCTGCCCCATTCTGTGCTATTTCTCCCACCACCAACCACCTTGGAATGTTAATGGTTGGACTAGAGGAGCTTGTGCTGTCTGTGGTAGTTTCATAGATGCCCCACACTACCGCACCTTTTAGAGCCTCTGTGCATATTTGCTGTCACATCAGTCTCCTAGATCCAGCAGAACAGGGTTCCAGATACTCTTTCCATACCCCTTTACAGACAAAAAGTTAATCCATCCTTCATCTCCAAGATTTATTCATTTCCAGAAAGCCCCATTAGCATTGTCACTGTCGTTATTTCTGCTTTCAGTTTGTCTTGTACTCAGATTATGTCAGCAGTACTTAGAGGGAGAGGCAGAATTACTCTAAAATAAACTGAGCCAAAGGGGAGGGTTTCGAGTATCCCCACAAAAAATGAACCAGTCTGTAACACTCTCCTGTAATTCCTTCTCTTTGAATGCAGGCTGTCACCACTGTAATCAGACTCCTATTCAACCCAGCCATTTTTGTAATGACCTAATTCTCTGATACATCCTGTATCAGGAGGTTCAGTTTGGGCTTTCATTTGTTTTACTCTCATCACATCTTTACACATCAAACCCACTTTCAGAGTTTTCTTTTTCACGTAGCTACCTCATCCATACATCCATCCTCAGGCTTTACAAATGCCTTGTTTTCTTCAGCAGCCAATGATTTGCTTTCCTAAAATGTTAACAGTAGTAACAGGTTTGCCAAAGCAAACCTTTCTTGTACAAAGTGGACCTTGTAATTGTCAAAGGCAGAATTTAAATAAATCCTTTTTTGCCTGGTATTTTTCATTAAAGGTAAATTATAACCAGTCACTTACTCCAGTCCACCGTTTCTTATTCAATGGAAGTTTATAGGGAAACAGGCACGTCCTCTTTCCACCACTTGAATCCCCTCCAGAGCATACATCCTTGTGCTGTTTAGTGGGTTTGGTTTTTTAAATTGTGCAGAGTTTTCTACCATTTGGGATGTGACCTCTTCTATATGCAGAAAGGGGTATAAGGTACAAAATTCCATTTCTTATGCATAGCACATCACCACTTTGGAGCAGCTTGCTCTCTGTAGGACATACTGCAGCCACTTGCCTGAATCTTCACAGTCATCCGTAAGACTACCTCTAAAAGGACTCAGGATGAGGCTGGGGGTGTTTGGGGAGGGGGTGGAGCACACAACTTTCATTGCCTGATCAACCTCTGCATACCACCAAGAATGGGGTCTTATCAAGTCAGAGACTGTTCAGCCACCTCTTCCCAGCCACTGCTAAGTATTTTTCAACTGAACATGCTGAATAGTTGAATAGGGCACTTTTGCCCAGCTTGTCATAAAATGTGACAACTGCCCTGCAGGTGCTTGACCCTAACTTTTGTATTTTGAAGGTTATGCTGCTTCAAATTTCTCTTAGAAAAAGCAGCATCTTCTCTGGCTTGTGCCAAGGAGACACAGATGCAACACCTCATGTTTAATTACATTCGTAGCTATTTTAGGAGATATGCTCGCAGACTCTGGCGCTCCAGAAAGACAGCTGAAAATAGGAAGAGATATTCTGCATGTGTGTGTTTCAACAAAATATGTCAGTGCTTTCCATTGCACGAAACAGAAATAGCAGTTTAAAGTGGGAGACACTGTTCATACAAAGTCAGCTGACCACTTTGGAGAAGGCTGCCATATTTTGTAAACCTGAATCAGATCCATTTGACAGCAAGAGAGTATTCAAACTGAATTTCTCCTCTGCCAGAATTTAAGAAAATTTGCGATGACTTCATATTTCCCCTCTTTACAGTTCTACATAGGAAAGCCTACAACTTTCTTAAATAGCTGTGCTACAGGCTAGTGTTAGTGATTAAGAACAGTAATAGAAACGTATGTTTAAAGAAGCTTTTTTCCTAGACATTTCTTATAGGAAGAAACAAGCTTTCTCTAAAAAAAAATGTATGTAAATGTATGCAAACTAAATTGCTGGGTGTGCCTAAACTCCTCTTGTCTTTGCCTCTTGAATGAAACAGTGAACAAATGCATCAGACTACAATTTGCAGAATTGAAGCCAACATTAGAGAATCAAGATGTTTCTGGATATTCTGAGTTTTTTCTAGTAGAAGTAAGACATTTAGAAGAAAGAGAAAAATTAATTTTAGTCAATAGTCCATTTTCTGTTAAATTTTCAGTTAAAACTCCTTTCAGCCATCTCTATACACAACTTTCATATAAATATGTAGTTAAGCTACAGCATAACAGCTCCCACCCTGCTTTAGTTAAGATAAAAACCCTTTTTGGATTTGAATAGACTACTCCGTAAATAGCAAGGAGGCAGAATTGCAGAACAACCTCCCATAAGAGTTTACATTTTTACAGAAGACTGCTGTAAATGAAGAGACAGCAGTATAACGTGTGACCAAACACTCAGGCAATCTGATTATTTAAATGTACATCACATTTTTAAGGCTAGTGACCAGAATGCAAATTGTCAGTTTTAACTGTTGACTTTGACTGATTTGTCTCTCTTTGCTGTCATGGAAACCTACATTAAATTAAAGGCAAAGAAACAATGGAACCTAATTAATGTCCCATGCATCTTCTGTATTGGGCTGTTATTTGTAACATTATGGCAGCAACCGAAACGTGCTTTTCAAATGCATAGTTAAAGGATTTCTGCTCGAAAAAAATTGTATTCCTATAAAAACATGAATATATATATAAAGAGAAATAAATCAGAAATACAAGATGGGTAGAAGAGAGTCTCTCACTCCTCTCCCCTAGCCCCCAGATGACATATTTTGAGGGCTATATTTAAAGGAGAAAAGGCCATTTTGAACTGCTCTTTCATTTAATCCCTGCAGCCTGGCAGTTTCTCCACAAGAGCAAGAACGAACCTGAGTTAGAAGCAACACACTGTCAGGTTGCCTTGAGAGCAGATGTCAGGGTGTGGGCACTGGTAGAGGGAGGAAGCATCAGGATAGTGGTGAGAGGATGTTAAAGAAACGGTTGAGAAAGCAGGATTCCTCCTCATTGAACACTACCTTGTCACCTGCCTTCTTTCCTTCATCCATGTACTGTGATATCGCTGCACTTCCAGACCCGATTTTTCCTCGAAGACTCAGTGTTAGAAGAGGTAGGAACCACCACGTCTTACTTTTCTAGACTGGTCCCTAGAAGAAGGCTCTGCAGGCGCAATGGTACACACAATACTTTTATGGTCCCACTGCAGCTTCAGGTTAATAATTCTGTATTCATGAAGAATGTGGAAGAGGGTAGAGGATAGCATGCATGAAAGTCCTGTAAGCTTAATTGGGACTTCTCTTTTTACTGTTTAATCCAGTTCTCCAAGTAATTAAAACAGGAGATTAAAAGTAATACTTTTTTCCCGGGTTAATCAATGGATAGTTATAGGATTTTGTCTTTGCCACTAATTGTAAACTGTGAAAAAACCACCACGTCTCAGTGAAGGACATGCTGGTTGGACACTATCATTTAGTTTCACTATAACTATACATCCTCCACTTCTGGGCGTCATGAATGAATAAAACAAAGCGTCTTCCCAAGGTTAAACTGAATTGCTTCACACGTGACTGATTAAACAGGGGAAAAAAGGGCTTAAGCAGGGAACGTTACTGATGTCTGCTGATGTACCACCAAATGGGGTGGCCATGGCAGTGACAGGTCCCCGGTGCCGGCTGCTCCATGCCATCAGCCAGGCTGGGAGCCTCGGCCGTGACTCCTGCCCTTTTCTGTGCACAGGGCTGGAAAACACGGCACACAGCGCTGCTCCCCAGCCCGATTGCATTTGACAGCTCCATTACTCTGAAGCTACTGACTTAGCAGCAGTGTTTGTTTTCTTGTGTCCTGTATCTTAAAACCAGGTTGTGCGTGTGAGGCTGCAGAAGGTGTTGTTCAGCCAGGGTTCCTCGCATGAACAGAGGCTGGACAACAATTTAAACAGTCCCATTTTTCTCGTCTCTGGGAAAGAGCACAGACAGCTCAGGAGAGCACAAGAGCGTTGGTGACACGCTAAGTTTTCAGATGTCTCCTGAGTAAGAGAGATAAAAGCAAACAAAGGTTACTTTCTAGAGTGTGAAATGAAACTGTTCATTAGAACAGTTACAGAATAATGAATATAGGATGTCATTAAAGCAGGCTATACTTGTCAAAGGTTGAGATAACACTAATTAAAGATGTTTTTTCATCTGAATTGGAGTATCAGCCATTACCACTAATTATGTAGTTAATGTGCATGTGGTATCAGTTGTACTAAATGGACAGCAAAAGAAGGAACTGCAAGCAACTCAGTATTTATTGATGGGGCATCCTGAAGCTGGTGTATCAAAACACTGTTAAACCGGTCATAAGATACTCTTTAATTATTTACAGAAAGAAAAAAAGAAAAAGAAAAAGGAAGAGGAAGAGGAAAGGAAAAAGAAAGAAAGAGAAAGGAAAAAGAAAGGAAAAAGAAAGAGAGAGACATTAAAAAATACTTGCGTTTATCCTGCCACTTTTCAGGAAATAAAATAAACCATTTTAAAGTGTTCACCAGACATCAACAGCCTTCATACAACAAAATGGACTGCCAGCCAGACGACTGGGAGAGGAAACCTAGGAGACTGCGTCTGAGCAAGCATTTCTCTGTGTGTCGCAAGTGAGCAATAGACCTTGGTGAGCATTAAAAGCAGTTGTTTAAGGGCCCAAAGGAAAATTAAATACAAGCTCATGGGCAGAGCAGTGTCATCAGAAAAGTTCAATTTCTTCAGCATTGACCTGGGTTAGAGAGTCATAAAAGTAGTACTTTTTCCCCTGTTACTCTGAGCAAATCATGTAGTGCTGTTCAGCTGTCCCAGGCTGCTGGGGTGGCTGTTGGTCGTTGAGCTTCTCTGGCAAATTGCTCATTTTAGAGCCTTTTAAGCCAGATGTGGAGGAAGAGCTCTTCATTTCTCAATAACACGTGTGTGTGAGACGGCCGCCTCACAGCTAGTCCCAAAGACACACCGCTCTCTGTGACTCTAGATGCTCACAATGTCATTTTCAATGTTCCACTCCTTTTTAAAAGCCTGCCTTATCAATCTTTCTATATATTTCTATCCTAATGACCACTGACAGTTTTTCAGTGCAGCTAAAATTCTTGTTCCTGCTTGAACAAATGCTATGTTTCACTGGTATCTGTATTATTATGTACACTGGTATTCTGTAATTTAGTGATCCCAAATATGGATCAGAATCAGACTTTTGTCCTTATTATTTCATAGGAGCCTTATTAGACTCTGGATGCCACAAGGCTTTTAGAATAGTAATAGCACAACTGTAGGTAGCTTGTCTAAGCCCATACTTCACTACAGACCATTTAAATGCAGGCAGCTAGACCATGGCTGAAGACAAATTGAAGATATTGCTGTACCAGGCTTCCCAGATCTCGTAAAAATATGCAGGTGTTGACTTATGAACCCTGGATCATCCAGTAAAGCTCTTTCAAGAATTGAAAATTGTACTACCTGCCATGTCATTTATATATGGCTGCTTGTACTGACTGGAAAGAAGCAATGCATACCCTTCTCTAAGGAATGAAGCACTGTACTATCAAAACTACAGATGTCACCATTTACAAAGTGATGAAAAATATTAATAACGATAATACTGGCGACCAGCATAACATATTTTATCCTTCTCAGATGTTGTTAACTTGTAAACTATATCTCTACTTTTTCCTATTGCCTTATGAAGCTTAACTCCTAAACTAACTTCCTTTGAAATGTTTACAGCTTAGAATATGCTGTTCCATTTTTATCATATAGTTTGACCATTTGTCATTTAACAAATTGTTTTCTCTGTGAAGGGATATTTTGGGTTTGAATATTATCTTCACATAAAGGATATTTTACTCAAGGGGGCATTTTAAGTGTTCAATTTCAAGGTGAACAAAATATGTTCGTTATGTTTTTTTAAAATGGTTTTCAAGCTCTCAGTTTCTGCAGAGAGAACAGCACGCACAGAGGCCTATAGCTCACCTGTCCTCTTCTTTGGAGAGACCTGAGAAACAAAACCTGACTTCCTCTTCTGCTTTCTTTATTTTCAAATATCAGTAAAAGAAGTTCAGACCTTGAAGAATCTGACTTATGCACCAATATTTGTTAAATTTTCTGATTAGGTTAGATTTTGTACCAACTGAAGGTGAAAATGCCTTCTCCTTTCATCCCACAGTTCACATCCCTCACCAGGCTCATTATCACTTTTGTTTGCGTTCTTACTTTCTCCTACCCTTCTCCCAACCTATCTGTTGGTGAGACGGTGAAAGCCATGGTCAAGAAGAAGCATTACTTCTGCTAGTTCCATTTTGCTTATTGGTTTGCCATCAATCCCACCACCTCAGCTTTTTGCAAGAAAGAATTTACCCTCTGCGTCC
This sequence comes from Rynchops niger, assembly GCA_013400035.1. Classification (NCBI taxonomy): domain Eukaryota; kingdom Metazoa; phylum Chordata; class Aves; order Charadriiformes; family Laridae; genus Rynchops; species Rynchops niger. The sequence continues at coordinate 51,799 of VXBH01002664.1, read as the reverse complement.
AGCTTTAGGTAGGTAGAGAGAATTTGACCGGCAGAAGCCCTTTTCCTCCTAGCCACAACTGTTTTACAGAGGAATGTAAATGGTCATCTTCTTCACAGCCCATGACCTTTCCTTGGTCAGGACACAGTTTGTAAAACGTACAACATCAGTAGAAAGGGAACCTTTAATCCTCCTTTATGTGGCATGTACTTATGAAACATGAGAGTTAGTCTCTTCTAATGAGAATTTTACACTGCAAAACTGTCATTAACTTAGAAACAAGACACTGTTAATCATTTTCTGAAGTCTTAGTATCAGCTTCTCACTGCACTTTACAAGTACAATAAATATCACTTCAGTTCAATAAAATGGAATTAAGTGCACGCTTATGCTATAAAAATCTGTAGTCAACTTTTAAAATAATAAAAGCTTTGATAAATTTTAATGAACCAAGGCAAAGGGTCCCCTAAGCAGGCAATATTAAAACAATAATGCATTACAGAAATTCCTGCTTTCATTCAATCCCATTTGCCATTGTAGATCCACTCTATTTGATGCAATTCTCTCACTGCAAAGTTTAAATTTTTCCTAACACTCAAGATTAATATTATTATTTATTTATTTACACCTCTTATATCTATATAGCTAGACTTTTGTCTTCTGATCTGTCCTTTTGGACATTTGGCTTAAAAAGTCCCTAACTTCTAATATTTGGCAACGTGAAAAATAGTTGTAGCATTCTAGCAGAAGTAAAAAGGAAAGACCTGACTTGAAGAGTTAATATATTACCTGAAGCACACAAACATTAATTATTACTATTTTGATATTCCTTGCTCGGCTTTTTTTGTTTGTTTGTTTGTTTTTAATATTGGTGCACTGACTTTACATCAACTTGTTATAAATAAAAAGGAATCATCTGGTTTCATCTCTGGTTTGAGCTAAAAATATCATTGCTAAAACCTCAAATATATTCTAAAGTAAACTACTAGGAATAATTTCCAAGCCATATTAGGCTACCAATAATCTCCAAGAATAACTTCAACATTTTTGGACTAGGTGTAGATTTGTAGGATCTGTTCAGTATCGAAGTTTTGCAGTGAAAGCATTAAGCACTTATTTTTATTCTGTAATGATCACCTACTTTGCATTCACTCTCTGGATGTCTATGGACAATTTTACAAGTATATCTGAGATAGTTTTGCAGTCTGATGGCTGTCCCACAGCTTTGTTAATGCGGTGCTGAGATGCATCTTATATAGTCTAACTTTAGCAGAGCTTTTAATACAGTCTAATTGCAGTCCCAGTTTCCGTAGCATAGGTAAAAATTGCTCATGCCTGCCTGAAAACAGTAGATTTGCATGATGAACTCATTACTCTGTCATTGATTATGAGAACCACTTTACCTACAGGACCTTGGTTATCAGTTTAATTACACACTCTAGTTATCATGTTTGGCATTCATAACCTTTAAAGCAGAGAATGAAAAAAAAAAGAAGGGGAAAAAAGCATTCCTTGCCTAAATTGGCAATTGAGGAGTCTGAAGCATTGTCTAAGGGTTTTTCTTCTTTCTTTCACGTCTCATTAGGCTGATAGCACTGGAACCCTGCTTCCCTGCAAGCTCTCCTGAGAATACCCCTGCCATGGCCCTGGAGCTCTGCTTCTGGCCACAAAGGAACAATACTCATCCCTGCCACAAATGTGCAGAGAGTTATTGTGACTATCTACACCACAGACCTGGCCAAGACTAACCCTGAGCTCATAAGATTCTGCTTTGGATAGCAGCTATCCCCCTCTGAAGGCAGAATGAGGCGATAATCACAAATTCATCAGACAAACTTGACTGAAATTGAACATTCTTAAAACAAAAGGCATTATTTTTCCCAGGAGTTTGATATTTATCAGTGTTTATAATAAAATTCCTCTTGCAATGAAAGCTTTGTGTGAGAAAAGTTTATTATGCGTCACCAAATTAAGTCTCTGCCTCAGTAAGAATGATGCAGAAGACAGGCTCCTAAGAAAGGTCCCAGCATGCAACAAGACGTACATGAGATGAAATATCTATTGCAGCAGTTTTTGATGCAAAAAAGATCAAAACTTAAACTATGTCAAAGGTCAGTTCCTGCTTTTATGAGGAACATATTAAAGTTAAGTTCAAAGATATCTATTTCAAGATGACAGCAATTTCTCACAGGAAAAATTAGTCACCAGAACACAATTCAATATAGGCAGACTCAAGACTATTCCAGTACTGGCAATTAGTATCTTAGGATATTAAAATCAGCAAAAAGTAAGTAACTGTTGGATTGTGCATCCATCAGTCATTGAGGATGTTACAGCTAACGCTCATTTAGCACAAACATCCAGAGGTTACCAACTGGCAGTGTTGAATCCAATGTAATTTCCATGGAAAAACTATCCTGAATATTTGCAGCTCAAGACAAATATTTCCTACATTCTCTTTTTCCAATTATCCTATCCTTCCTGCTGCCTCATCACCTTTTCCTGCCCTTTTTCCTACATCATTATCTCTTGGTAAAGCTCTGGAGAACAGACATTTTTTTCAATCTTAGTTATAAAACTTTGATATCTTTACCTGTTCCAGATTTACATTAACACAGTGATGAACTGATCTAGCTATTTAAGGAAAGTACTCACCTTTTGCTCCCTCTATAGCAAAAAGAGTTCACCCATCTAAGATCCGTGCAAGACATTAAATATATCTTTCTCCTTTGATTTGCAATCTCTTCTTGCTGGGAAAGGAATCTTAGAGCTCATCAGATATCTAGAATGGCCCAGGATTACACGGCCTGGGGTTCATGACCTCAGCTAAATTCACAATAGAAGTTAAGAAATGTATAATGCAACAATAAACATGTCAGTGGCTCCAGAACCAAAACCAAATGGCACAGAAAAGCCTGTACCTGGACTACAAAACTGTCAGTCTCAAAAAACAAGGTGATGGCTTCAACAGGAAACACCACAAGCCCCCTGCTCCCTTCCAAAATTATCATGTAATGTTTCTGTTAGACCATGGATTTACAGTGTTTACTATGGAGTCTCATGAAGCTCAGGAAGCTGGTCATACTAGATATCAGAAAATAAATTTTCCATCCCCTATAACATATTTTCACTCCATATTAGGTCTACTATATCAAGGCAAGCTACAAAACACTGCAACCACTAAGCAAAGTCTCCTAAGACCAACCTGAACCACCTTCTCTTGATGCTTGGGATCTCTGGTTATGTTCAGCTCCACCCAGCAGTAAAACACTTGGCCAGGTGTTCTTGCTTCCCTGAGTTTGTAGGTTTATGCACATTTCTGATGCCAATCTGAGGAGCAGAGCTGTTCTATGAGGCAGTCCAAGGTCATGTTTCTCCCAGTCTATTCTAAAAAGGGCACCTTTGTAGAGAAGTAATAATTTCTGGTTATGTGTGTATGCGTGCATGTACATTAAAGAACCCATCCAACACTTGAGACCAAACAAATAAGTTCTTCTCACCAGCATTCTTTTTTCTCAATTTTTACTTCTCCTTTCTTTTGAAGACAGATTAGGGTATCAGGTGAATTCAGAAATGCATGAACATTTTTGCTACGATGTGTGTTCTTCACTTGTCTCAGTTGTCACTGGATTTGAAACTTACTCTTACTCTAGCTGGTAGCAATAATGCATTTTTGTAGATCTGTCTTATGAAATACATACAGCTTCCATATACTGATGAGTAGAATGAGTAGAAAGAAAAATACATCAAAATATAGAGCCACTCTGAGAATGCAGCTAACACTTCTTTATGGGTTGTTAAATATGTCAAACATATTGTTCTGTCTCTACTAGGAAAATGACCTATAAGCTGACAAAAGTAAATCTTCATCCTTCCCCCTCTGCCGCCTTTAAAATTGTTCCGACAATTTAAAAAGGATACAACAGCTTTGAGCAAGACTATTAAAAATAAGATCAGTTCAATGTCCAAGAAGTTCTGAGGAATGGTCTAAATTTTCTTTCATATTTTTCACAGAATCTTCATGGTTGGAAGCGACCTTTGAGATCATCGAGTCCAACCAAACAAACCTACAATCTCTGCCACTAGAGCAGCCCTGAAGTGCCACATCCTAGATGTTTCTTAAACACCTCTAGGGATGGTGACTCAACCACCTCCCTGGGCAGGCTGTTCCAGTGCCTGGCCACTCTCTCAGTAAAGTAATTCCTCCTAATATCTAACCTAAACTTCCCCTGCCGCAACTTCAGACCATTTCCTCTGGTCCTG
>VXBH01002664.1:5194-46799 GCA_013400035.1 Rynchops niger | reverse complement strand
ATTAGCCACCCTCCAGTCATCTGGTACCTGCCCTGTTGACCAGGATTGTTGATAAATGATGGAGAGAGGCTTGGTGAGCCCTCCCACCAGCTCCCTGAGTACTCTTGGGTGAATCCCATCTGGCCCCATAGAATTATGTGTGTCTAGGTGCAGAAGCAGATCGTTGACTACTTCCTCCTGGATTATGGGTGGGTTGTTCTGCTCTCCATCCTTATCTTCCAGCTCAGGAGGCTGAGCACCCTGGGGATAGCTGGTCTGACTATTGAAGACGGAGGCAAAGTAGGCATTCAGTATCTCAGCCTTCTCCTCGTCCTTGGTTGCAACTTTCCCCCCCGCATCCAGTAAGGGATGGAGATTCTCCCTGGCTCTCTTTTTGTTGATGTATTTATAAAAGCTTTTTTTGTTGTCCTTAATGCCCTTAATTTTCTGTTCCACATCAGCAGAGAAACCACTTTGATACATGACATTTTTGCAAAAACCTTCTGTCTTTTGTCATAAGCTGCATTACTTTCAGAGCAGACAGTGGATCTACTTATGTTTGAAGACAAGTCATGTAATGACAAGTCTGGCCACATTGGTACATAAGGAGTAACCTCGCTCTTGGCTCAGTCCTAACGCATGTTGTGAGAAAAATATTTAAAATATGGATTCTTTCAGGAACGCTACTCATCTTGCCCAGGGGACACACAGATATTTGGAGAAGGATAAACTTGGATAAAATCCTGGATGTTAAAGGGGCACGTCTCAAGGTGGGACCGTGTTAGGAGCTGACATTTCTGCAGCCCATTCATCTATGCTTGAAATACACATGACGTACAAAAGGTCTGATAAAAAACAGGACTGCTTTTCATTTTAAGAAGGAATCTCTATTATCAGAAATGCCTCCAACAGTGATAAAGCTGGCTACAAGGCTCACATATCTTTAAGCATTTATTCAATTTTATTTCTAAAATGAAGGTTATAAATCAACCCCAAGCCCTTCCTGAAAAACGCTGTTATCCTCCAAGCTATGAGGAGCATTTACAGAAGAATGATTCTTTTCTGTGTCAGATGTTATGAAAGACAGTTCATACTTCAAATAATATGATTTTTAAGTTGAGATTGTGAAGTTAAATTTAATAAAGCTCAGAGAAGATGCATGAACCTCAAAAAGCTTTTTAATATAGATCTTTTGGAGTTGAGACACTACCCTTGTTTTGTATTAGCTGTTCTGTATTCTTGTGTATGCTGGGGTTACTGATGGATGACAGTAGAATTACCCACTACAGAAGGTTTACTTTCTTTCCTCTTCTCTTTCTCTCCACGAGAATTTAACTGATGACAGATTGCTTACCCATATCTCATTACTTCTTTGTGCAGTTATTATGCATAACTAAAGGACTTTGCAGTCTTCATGTTTGTTTCTTGAGTTGCCAACTTTTCTTTTTGATGATGTAATTCCACAGGGAAAGATTAATGTTCTTGGTTAGTATTCTCTTTGGTTCAAGGAGTTGTTGGGAGATTTGCCAGTATATTAATTTTATTTTGAAGTTCCGAGTGATTAAATTTTGAAAATCAGCTGTCCTGGTCAGGGACAGTCTTATGAAACAAACTCATGAAAAGGTTGTCATGAGCAGAATTTCGTCCAAATATGCTTTTCAACATGGATTTGGGATTTGACATTTTTAATTAGAAATAAGATTTCATTTCAATTCATCCAAAAGTGAAAAAATAAATTTTGATGACACTGAAGTTCTTCTTACAGAAAATGATACTTTGAAAAAAATGCAAGTATTTTGATAATAAAATTCCCTAATTTTTTCATCATGTATATACCTTCCAGACAAAAGGACAGCAGATCAGATCTAGGCTACCTACCCAAGCTTAAGTCTTGCTCCATATAACTGGGGATTAGGGGAAGGAATAATGTAACCAAAATAAGTACCTAACGTCCCATTCAAATCGATGGAGAAATGGAGATTTTTTCTGAGGACTTTAAGACTGGTCCAGCCAGTTAATTATTTTTCACTGAGATTGCAAGGGGCAAATAAGATAGGTACATTTATATCAACAAATCTCTTGGCACTCTCATCACCTTTTCTGTAGTAAACAAGCAGCCAGCTCATCAGGACAGCAGGAGACATGAGCTCTAGGCTCCCTTTAGGACAGGCAGACGGATCCCCAGTTCTTCACAGACTACATGACTGTTTAACCACAAGCCCACAAAGTGTTTTGTGCAAACATACTTTGCTACAGTTCCTAATCCAAAGGCTGTTTTCAGTTTTTATCCAATGACAACCTAATGTAAAATGCACGCACACCACAATTAAACCATTTTGGAAAAGCTGTGCACCACTACTCATCTTCGTCTGGGTCCTGCCTATAACTGAATTTCTGACTTTGTCTAGGAGTGTTAGTGTTTTTTTAGTTAACAGGATGTCAGTCACTGTCTACTGATGTGGGGGCTGCAGCAGAACTCTAGATGGCAGATCGGTACTTACCTTCTCAGGATAATTACTTCTGAATATCTTTGGGAAATCAAAGTTGGATACCCCAGCTAAGTAGGAAGATGACAATTAAATTTACTAGGCTGATGGAATTTCTGAGTTTTAGTCACCAAAATCTTACCTTAGGCAGGATTTCTGAAACCGATATGCAGCCTTAGAGAGTGTGACAGAGCCCAGAAAGACAAACTAGTCCAAAACAGCCCAGTCAAAATTTACATGAGCTGCAGCTGTGTTATTGCCTGTACACCATGACATAACTACTCCTTGTTAAATTAATATTCCAGTTTGTGAAAGAAGATAGAGTTAGTAGCTCCTGTTACAGCCCATTTCTACATTTACAATGCAACTAAAAAAATGAACAGAAAAAATCTAACTCAGAAAAATGAAACACAAATCTAGCTGCCACTACTGTAGAAGAAAAGCAGCTTCAGCTGTTTCCTTCCATTAGTATGCCAGGAATTGACTCATAAGAGGAAATCTCATGGATCCCTGCTAATCATCTAACGTAAGTTATAGCTACAATGTAAATGTATTTGATGCAAATTATTAATGTGTCTAAGCTGCAAGTAAAATAACATTAAAAAGGCTACTAATTCACCAACGATCAATGAAAATGCTGTTATTTTAGGAGATTATTGCTGGGAACACATACAGTATGTTTAAGGAATATTCCAGTTGAACTTGCAGTGTTCCTTTTTTCATAGTGGTAAATAAACAAATAGAATCCAGTTTCAATTATTAAATAAATAAAATACAATTAATATTTTTAAGAGCTTCATATGACTTAGTGTTAATAGAACAGAAGTGACCATTATTCATAGGTCACTTGTAATTTTTGCGTTTTGCCCTTGTTGCAGTTCAATAACAGAAGTCACTATTTGAAGACAATGTGTAGAACATTTTGAAATTCAGACAAAAGTTGAGATAGAGCATTCAGAGGTCTGGAACATGCTACTGCAGTCTGCACTCCAGAAATATATCAGAAGCTATTTTAAATTCATTTCAGATAGTGCAAGTCTAATTATAGAAAGATATTATGGGCCTGGTATAAAGAATGAGTTATTTGGGGTAGGCTAGATTAATTTTGGGGAGTCTTGGGTTTAAACCTTTCCTTTTCTGTGCTAGCCCAGAGTGAAATATAGATTCTCCAGTAGTTCAGTAGCTCACTCTGGAGTCAGGTCACTAGACATTTGAATGTGTAATGTTTAAGGTGAACACTTCAGGTGAAAACACTAAGTGTCAATGAAATTATTTTTGGAAAATTTTCTACAGTTCTAAACGTGTATGTCCAAGTCCCTGAATCTCAGCAGAGTCTCATATATCTGGGGTTTGACTATACAATTGCCCACCTTTAACAGGAAGGATGGAGGTCCCTGGAGCAGGATCTCCTACTCTCATTTAGCTGCTCTGGTTATCATAGACGAAACGTGCTGGGGAGCCCTTCCAAGCACTCAGGCCAGCCGGCAGGGAGCAGCTTGTGCCTCTACTAGGAATTCCTTGCTGCTGAACGGTGCTGGCCACACCACATTGATCCATGGGACACTGACTCTGGAACTATCCCACGAGCTGTTTGGGAAGGGGCTCATATGGGGCAGGCATGTGCCAAGGGACAGTCCAGCTGCATAAGGCAGCACCTTGGAACGTTACTGGATGCTGTTTCACCTACTAGCTTAGCTGTACCTTCACACATTCATGTTTTGGCCCTGAGGAGAACCAAAGTATGTTGTGTACATGGACTTCTCAGGCTGCAAAGCACTGAGATGCTAAGGCTGCAGGGGCCGGGTGGTTGCACAAGAAAATTGTATATCTTCACAGGACTAGCCCTGAATGTGGGCACTGATTTTAGATCTGGATGTAAGTCTTCAGACTAGTCCATGTTCTGTCTCATACCATAGACCTGAAAACTAACCTCAGTGACAGGGCGACAGGACTGTTGGCTGCCGAGCTGGGTCACAAGCTTTAACACAAGTGATATATTCAAGCCCCATTCACGGGAGGTGACCTGTCATTTATTATGTGATCTGATGGGTGGGAAGGCACAGAGGGTGCCATCCCTTTAGAGAAAAATCTTGTGATTCTCCCTAATAAGCATCCAAGATAGACTGGCCAACTATAAGCATTGCTAGAGGCATTTAATATAGAACATTTCTAGTACACTGGAGAATCTTGAATAGTGTCCTTTTTGCCTGAAATGTTTTGTTAATTCCAGAGTACTACATTTCTCTTTCATTTTCTACATATACATACACATAGTATAACACTGGAGGCCTGAGATCTTGTGACAGTATCTCAGAAGCATGAGAAGACTACGTTAATTATTTAAAATAAAAATCATCATCACACCCGGCACATTTTAAGGTATTGCTTATTTCACATTTAATCTTTAGCATTAAAAAAGAAAACAAGAAAAAATATCCATTGGCTAATCATAATTCAGTAACTGGAATCTAGTACACTTTTTGTTTCACAATAAATATTTGATCTTTAGTCCTCCAGCATTGTTATGTTTACTGAAGTATCTTGTAGATCATGTTAACCTATGACTGTTTCTGCACAGTGTCTAGTTACGCAGTTGCCACCTCTTGTTAAAGAACACAAGTTTGTGTGTGTTCAAAAGAGATTAAACGAATGAAAAAAAAATGTACAGGCTCTTAAGCACAGAAATACCACATCTTTGGTGAAGAAACCCCCATCCATACAGGTTGCTGGAACCTTCTCAAATATACTGAGAAACTTTTGTATTACAGTCACAGTATTTTTATATTTTTATATTTTTCTTTAAGCCTCCAACAGGATATTAGGTTAGCTCGAGTATGATCATTCATGTCAAGTGGAAAGCACTTGAGACATGTATATATGATTAGTTCCTTTCTGAATGAATTTTGGGATCAAATCATTTTCTGGTATAAATGGGTGCAATTACACTAAAGCTGTGTTAACTCAAGCCAGAAAAATAGTTTGGCTTTTACTTCATTAAAGATGCTAAGCTGGCAACCAGAAATTTTTTGCCTGTGCAGGTCAAGAGTGAACTAAAGGATGGGCAAAGACTGTAGGTTAGGCATTGACCTCTACTAAGATAGCTAGAACTCACAAAACAGAAGGTCTGTTTGCACTGTGACCATCTGTAGCCAATTAAGCTATTCACAAACTGAACAATTTTCATAGCATCGTGGTTTATGTCCCCTTTTTTTGAATAATATAGGACATTTTTAGATAAGGAAGGAAAAGTCTGCATCCCATTACTACTATCACTACATAAAAGCCAGCAAATATTTGAAGTTGGTAGTGTAGTTGAAGCTAGTCATTACTTAACCAACATTTTCTCAGACATATGTGACCAAGGCATGCGGTGGCTAACACTGATAAGAGAAATTCCAGGTGACAAAAAGATGTTTTTCTGTTGTTCCATGTCAGCCATTTTTTAAGAGTAAATGAGTTTTGAATTTTCTCTGAATCAGCTAAAATAAATTTTAACTGAATGGTAGGGTTTGATGTTCCACAGACTTATAACAGATGTTTAATCCAGGTATTGTCAAAAAGAAGTTATGAAGCTGGACAGAACAACACATTTCCATACACTGCTGTAACAATCTGGAGAGAAACCAAACCAGAAATGAAAAGATGAATATGCTGTTTAAATATTCCGATGCAAAAGGTCATCTATAAAATATTAATGAAAAATAAAACCCTCTGCGAAACCTAAATACCTTAAAAAAAGAGTTCACCAAAATTTTTTTCATACTTTTCAGCTTTCCAGCCTTCCATAGTCTGAACTGATTCAGCAATAAGTAGAAAACAAGAGATCCTTGACAGAATTTTGAAGGTTTTCTTACCATAGATTGACTAGGAAGGGGTGCTCCAGGCCTTGCATTATCTGTAGCTCCCGAAAAACATTTCGAACTTCATCTCTCTCAATGCACTTCTGTTTATTCATATATTTCATGGCATACATTTTCTTCGTGTCTCTCTTCTGTACAATGCACACCTAATTGACAGCAAAGTAAAAGACAAATTTAGATACCTACAGAAAGGAAACTTAATGGTGACTTTGAAAACAAAGAGCCTTTCATGATATTTCAATATTCCAGGTCTAGATACCACAACCTAAGAAAACCTTCAGAAAGTCCACATTACAGCTGTGCAGGACTTTTGGTAATAGATTGAATAAATAAATTAACAAAAGAAACACCCCAGCCCTGCAAAAGAAGAAACAGGGACTAAGAAAAGTGGCATAACTTTCAGAAGTTGCATGGTAAAGCTGAGAAGAATGCAGTCCAATTGCTCAGATCACAAGCTATTTAATTAGTCACAGAAATTACTGCCTCCTGCCTGGGAAAATGCACAATCATTGTCCTCATTCCCACAAGTCAATACATACATCTTGATTACTGCGTCATAAACATAACCTACGTTCACCAGGCTCAATACTTCATCTAAATATCAGAATTATGCTCCCTTAATTATTGTTGAAAAGAAAAAGAATTTTTGTACAGAGATTCATCATAATATTTTGGAAGTCACGAGAGACCATTACAATGATTTAGTCTCTGGCAGTAAATTTCTTTGCTATAACTTTGTTTTCTTTTTTTGAAAAAAGACAAATAATTTGGTAAATGCAGGAAGAAAATCTTAGAGAACTCACATGTAAGGCCTGAATTGTTTTTCGTGATGGCAGTTTACCTTGTGAATTAAGCTGAAGAGCGGCACAAACACCACATCTAAGAACCATCATTTTAAATACGATTTCTGGCAACACAAAAATAAAAGACTATTGGATGTCTCATCCCCATTCATAACAGCCCTACATACACACATAGGGCAAAACTATATCTTCAGTAGACTTCTGCTCTGAAAGGTTTTACTGTTAATTGATCAGGACTTTTTAAAGTGACTCTCCTAGTGTGCCTTCACAGCCAAGAGAACAGTATTTGAAAATATTTTTTTTGGTGTAACATTTATATTACTGATGCAGCCATAGGCTCCAATCAGAATTTTTCATTGTCAGGACATATACACACTATGTAGTGGAAGCGGCTGGTTTAGATATCACAACTCTGTAGTGTCTGTATTCAAGGATATTCCAGATTGACTTAGTGTGGGCACTGTTATTTTATATATATGTTGATGTACTTGCACACATGCACATATACACTCTCCTGTATTATACACATGTAAAATTATGGTATATGCACATAGCATATACCCATAAAAGTAGTGCTCAGAAATCAGATTACAACATGGTGCCAACCAAAAATTTTAAGGAACTTGCATGCTCAAAATTCAGAAATGGTCTGAAGAAACTAAGGCAACTTCCCACAGCTGAAACCTCTGACTTTAACAAGGTGTCATCACATTTATTTCTCTGTAACCTTGTTTCCATTAATTGTGTCCTTGAGCTCAAATCTACACCAGAGAGGAGTTAATAGGGTACTTTTAACCTATAATGCTAAGGTGTGATTAAGCAGAGTTTCTAATTACCTTTCCTAATATCTGGAGATGTTCTGCTAATTAAGTAAAACACGGATTGTAATGCTTTGTCTTGAGCCCATCAATATTGCACAATGGTGAGTACCAAAGTTTTGTTTCATTTCCCTTCTTGGGCTGCTATGGAAAGTCTGAATGTAAGATAGCTAAAGGTTCACACTTATATGGAAAGAACCCAGGCGGTGGAACAATGGGGAATTGGAGTTGGCCTTTTGAGGGAAGAAGAGGTAGCAGGTGGGATTGAACTGGAATGGAGAGGTGGAAATGAATTGTCCAAGATTCCACAGGCTCTTCAAAAGTATAAGCAGAATTTGGAGGGGCAATTCTTAACTTCCTGTTTGAGATTACGTGGACAATCCAATTTAGTGAATCACATTATAAAATACAATGTTTACGGATTTTGGCTCAGAACCTAAGTCCAGAAGTTCATTCACTTGCATGAATTTGCAGCATGATTTTCGTGTGAAACTTGGCCAAGACTGAGGTGTTTGCAGAAGTCTCCTATTCCACTACATAAAAGCCTCCCTGTTGAACTGTTGACTAGTGAGGCTGCTGAGAGAATGGCGTTTTACTCGGCTGAGAGTTACACGTTTGACCAATGCAGCAAACTAGGATCATGTAGAGCACTTAAATATGTAATGCAAACAGGTTTTGAAATGCTGCTGTGACTCCAGAAGGTACTCGGTTCTCTTACCTGCCAGTAAAGACAAGGGTATTCAACAGTGGAAACAGACCTTCTGTTGTTAGTAGAAGCTTGCCTAGCATACCAGCTTTTAAGCAGAATGATAGTAAACATTTACTAGTAATGTGTGTCTATGCACACCTTTTAACATGGTTTCAAAATCAATGGGATTTTAATGAATATACTAAAGCTACTTCCTAAAGTAGCTAAAAATCAGGAAACACAAGCTGCACCTATATTGATGTTATTGTCAAAAAACTCCTGACATTGCCATAACAGTGAATTGTAGTGGAGATCCTCCCTGGCATTACTACCTGCTGGCTGCCACATCTTTGGAGCGGGACATCAACGGGCTGAAACTTTTCCACTACTGCAGAAAAGAAAGGAAAAGCCCTCCAGTTCTCCTCACATGTGCAGTCCTAATGGGAAATGTTTAAATTGGGTTTTTCTGTTTATGGTTTAAATTTTAAAATAGGGACAAACAGGTGCTCTGGCACCTCAACCAACAAATTCTGTGATGACTCATTACTGTGGAAGTCTGTGCAGAATTGCCTTATTTACACGTATCAGTATGGAAGCCTGTCACGCTCATGTTACTAAAACATCCTCTTTCAATTTTTCTGTAAATATCATTTACCAAAGCTCAGACAGTGCCATGCTCAAATTGATATCACTGCTTCAGCAGTCTCTATAGGTGATGCTTCAAACCAAATGTGTCATGAACTCAACAGCTATCCAGCCTCATAGTCAGCAGACAGGGACAGCCACATCCATCTCCACCTAAGGTATGGGTCTAAACAGGTCCAGGGAACCATCTCAAGAGGAGCGGTTTCTCTTCTAAAGTCCCTCTAAAGAGACCGTAGACGATTAGCTTGAATGTAGGCATCTGTGTTGTACATGTTTAAAGGTAAGCAACATGAATCCCCACTGATTTTCTCTGGAGTGATATGGTGCTTATTTTTAAAAGTCTCTTGTGAAAATATTCCCTTTCTAAAGAGGGTTTTTCTACATGTCTTTCCTGTTATCACAGGGTTGTATCTTTTTTATATCTGGGAGAAGGTAACAACGAATTACCTTCCAAACTATCAGGTTAGAAAAAATTCTACTGAAGTGTGACTTGGAGCCACTTTCCCTCAGAACCTGGGGAAAACCAATAGAAAAACCAATAGATTATGACTGCAGGGCTAAAATTCTGGTCCATTTCTAAGCTACATTCTTGGATTTCCTCTGGTTTCACATGCAAAGAAAAAAGCAACTACAGATTGAGTTTGATCTGCAGATTAATAGGTCATACAGCCACTAAGACTGCTATGGGTGACAAAGTGCCCTACGGGCTATTGCAGACCTAGGTAAGTGAAGTGAGAAGGTGACGCTGAGTAAAACTGGGGCAGAATTTGCTAATGGTTTGCTACAGAAAGCTGTGTAATGCTGTGTGGGCTGAGAAGCCATAGGTAGCTTCAGAGAAGCTCTTGCCAGAGCAAAAGATAGGGACGGCTGAAAAGTGTGACTTGCTGCAATACACAGGTTTCCCCTGTCTCCACTAGCTTCAAAAGACTTTCTGGCTGCCTTGTGCTCAGTCCAGAGAGAACAGCAGGGGGCGGGAGCACTTTGTCTCAGTAAAGCCATTTTGGTCTGAGTTTGGTACATATGTACTTACACTTCTCAAACTACCGCAGGATATGGTTTCATGACAGATTGTTAAAAAAGGAGAGATGCAAAACTGCAGCCAGAGAAAGCTCCTCTGTGCAAGGTCCCTGATAGTGGAGAGCTGGCAGCTGGAGTGCACACCTCAGCCGTGCTCTTGTATCATAATCTTATGCATCAGGTATGTCAGGTCAGTAGATCAGATGGGGCACCTACAGCTGCCATGAGTAATCACAGCCCAGGAAACAGTCTGGGGCACTGCATGGGCAGAAGACACTTCACCGAGACACAGGGGGACTACAGGACAGAAATCAGCTACACGTTTCACAGTCAGTGTGGGAACTGACAAACCTGCTATGAAACGCGTGCCTGAAATACTGCTACCTTGTCTGTTTGTACACATACTCTGAAAAATTAATGCTCATAGTCTCAGCCTACAAGCAGAGTTGGAAAGATTTACACAAAGAGGCTGGAGAATGGATGCCATAAGTTTGGCTTTACACTGCCAGGGAATTTCCCTGAAATAGGGGGATTCATTCCCAGATTCCCCTGAGCAAACCACAACAGCTGGAGCAGCAACCAAGCATCTGGTCCATCTCCTTTCATATTAACTCAAGCTAAAAAAATAGGTGTTTACACTGTCAAACAATATTAATATTCTGCAGTTGTGCGTTATGTTGCTTTTAGGGTAGCAGCACATTTTTTCTGAAACACTTTGCGTATTATTTAGTAAAGTACCCTCGATCAGTGCAGACATGATTCTGGGCTCCCATCTGTTTTACACCAGTGTAATTTCAATTCCTTCATCAGAGAAAGTCATTGTTTTATACAACCACATGAATTAAAATTAAGCCCTGTGTTTCAGCATTTTAGACAAATAGGAGAAAGAGTTTGTACATTGAAATCATAATTTGAATTTAATTTAAGGAGGTCAGATTGTTCGATGTGCCTGCTCCCATGAACAGAGAACTTGAAGAAAATTGGAACTATAATATCCCTGAAAACTAGTTGTTGCACCTGAATACAAATTATTTTGCGGCAGTAAGCCTGCAATTATGTGGCTACTGTTGCGGTAAAGAACAATGACAATTCATGTATTTCACTCCTAGTCATTTTTGTACTTACTGGATGATATTCAAATACATTTATTTTTTTGCAATCTTTTCCTTGATAAGAATGATGGCTCTATGTATAACAAAATGGAAAAAATTATCCACATTAAACATGAGAGAGCACTTTTAAGGTATCACATGGCACAAAGAAATAGCTACTTAGACCAGTGTTCAGCATTTTTAGTTTGAATATTTTAAATTGTCTACTTCTGAATTGACCTAGAAGACAAATCTCTACTATATGAATAAAACCTGTTCGGACAAAATTTTTGACCTGGTCCACTTCAAATGTATTTGGAAATACTAATAGCTGGAACGTGCCAAGCATAACTAGTCTAAACGTCTTCTGGAAAAAGAAAAAATTAAATGTTTCCTGTCATATACGAGGGCACCAAAGCATAAGCTTCATCTACCTAGCAAAGCAAGGTCACTGAAGCCAACAAGACTACTTTTAGAGGAGTGTCACATACCTCGCTTGGGTACCACTGTCAGCCCTGCAGCAGCTCACAGGTCTGTACCAGTGTCTGTAGGTACGGAAGGATACAGATACATACTCCAGGTATGTATACATGTGCCCAGAAGGGGGGACGAGTATTCAGTGAGCAGTCACACACCTGTCTGCCATAGCTTGCATGTCACTTCGCTTGAACAAAAGAACCGCTGACGTACACAACTGTGGTTGCCATGGTCCTATGCCGGCTCAGAGCTCAACTTCATCTGTCCCTCACCAGGGTGCAACCTGAGCTCTGAAAGGACGCTTTTCCAAGCAGAGAGAAGCGAGCCAGGTTGTTCCTGGAAACAAGACCATGCTCCTTGTTTCTCTTCTCTCCATACCCATTTTCTGTGCTCCTCACAACTGCTGTGATGTATCTTCACTTTCTGGGGAAGATGCTACAGTGTACACAAGGCTGCACCTGCTCTTAACGTGTCCTAAGAAACAGCCTGCACTGAGACAGTGATTTAAAACAGGTGGCCGCTTCTCAGAAAGGACAAGCTCTTGAGATACAAAGCATTTGATACCAAATGGCCTAGGAATTCCTGTAACAGCAAATGTTGCTGCTGTGAATCAAAAATGCCAAATGAAAAGGGAGGGAGCGGCTCTCTGAAGCCAGCTGGGAGGGACAGAACGTTGCTGCTGAAACAGTTGGCCCAGATGGAAGAATAAGGTGCTGAGGATCGCCTTGAGCTTGGTGCACAAGAGAGAGCTGATCTGTGTGGAGCCTCTGCCATATCAGATACCTCCTGCAGCAATATCCTGCAGAGGCCTAAGGTTGCTGTAGCAACCACAGTAATTTAAGAAATATGGAGAGAGAGAGAGTGCGCGCGATTGTACCAACAGCAATAAAATAAAAAAAGTAGAGCATGTCTTAAAACATCCTACAGCTCTCAGAAAACAAAAAAGACCACAGAGCAGCCATAAAGGAAGAAGGCAGTTTAAGGAAGGCGTGATACTGAACACGGCATTACGTGGTGCAGGATGCTAGAGCACAATAGACCCCAAACAGTAAACAGCAAGTCAATAGAGATTAGAGGTCTTGCATCATTTGTTGACGTTTTCTGCTGCCAGGTACTTCCAGAAGGACAGTAATAGGAAAAGTTGCCAGCAACGAGGCTTCTAAATGAACAATAAAGGCAAGGCTGACTCACAGAGAAAGACACTCGAAGCGGTGACTGATTTACCATGTTGCGCTTTTGGCTATGATATAATAGGTCATTTTAAAATGGGTTTCTTTCTTTCCTTCTCTGTGGAAGGAAAAACAAGATGATTGGTCAAAAGCTTGCATTCAGTGGTAAAAACAAGCCTGTTACACCAAGGACTCTTCTGTTGCATTTGACAGCTACAAAATAAGGATTTAAGTTTAGAGGGGACTTATGCATAAGTCCTTTCTTGCATAAAATGTGTTCTCTCAGGGCTCTGAAACTCTATTCTCAGCCACACATATCCCCAAAGCAGGTTCACAAGAATACTGCAGCCATCTGAACCTGTAAGAAAATAGGATGTTTCTAGAAATATAAAAATATTCACCAGTTTCCAGAATGCCATGGAGAAGAGTGCGTCAACAAAAAGCCTTCAAAAAGCACATAGGCCTGTTTTATTTTCCTGTGTGATGTGGAAGGGTAAGAGCCCCTTTGAAAGGGCAGAGACAGAGTGAATGGAGAAGTGTTGAAGAAAGAGTTGTGCAAGTGACCTTCGTGACGGCCAGCATGATTCAGATATATCTTTCACTGCTTATCCTGTACCTAACTTGCATGCCTGAAACTCTATTTAGTTAGACTTGATATTCCATCAGTGTATTGTGGTAATAAACAACCATAGATTGCCAGCTGCCCCGATTTTTAAGGGATTCTTGAATACCATTTTGCACTAGCAGTATATTCTCCTATAGATCTCAAGGAGGGTTTCTCTTGGAAACTACTGAACAAAATAAGGACCGTGCCATGAAGGACCATGCTGTTCTGCGAGAAGTATTTCAGGCTTCTGTAAAACGAAAGTCATTTTTCTGCATGGAAGACCAAGAGCCATCAAAATCCCGTGTGTGGGCTTAATGCATAACTACAGAAGTAGCTCACCGGCTCTCAGCTGGCATATACTCAAGAATCATTTAAATCAAGATCTAGATAGCTATTGCTTGATCAATTACTGAAGTTATATTTCACCTTCAAATGTGTTCCTGCGAGTAACGGTTTCTAATATTTTCATAATATGATTTTCTCTGACTGCATGGCCTTGTATTTACCCATATTAAAATTTAAAACCTTGTTATAGTCTTTATTATAGGCAAGAAAGGTCATCTACTCATGTGTAAACAAACCATTAATCTTCTCTGTTTCAGCAAAAGCCTGTTGAATTGAACAAACATTTACTCAGTGATCATAATTACAGTGTATATCAGTTTATACAGTCCCAAGTGTATTCAATCTATGTAAAGTGCCTTTAAAATACTGCAATTATTTTAAAGACACAAATACAGTACAGAGATTTAAGAACAAGATCACTCTAATGGAGTGCTTAAAAAAGTAGTCTGCTCCTACTTTTTTGTTTGTTTTTGTTTTGGGGACTGATTTCTAAATTCTGCTAATCCCCATTGAGGAGCCTTAATTATTATAATCATTTTTACTCAATTAATTTTAGTGAATATATTGTAACAGAAATAATTTAATTAATAGTCAGAGTCAGTTCATACTGATGATCAGATGTCTTTAAGAAGCAAAAGGCTACAAAAAAACCTATGTTTCTTTATCCTAGCCTAATCAGGTCACACCAGAAATACACAAAGGAATTCTCTATTAGATTTTTAACTGCTAAAAACAAATTAATTCTTACCTTTCCGAAACTCCCTTTCCCAATAGCCCGCAATATTTGAAAGTGGTCAAAGTTAACTGCAAAATAAAGGAGAGAAGAAACGGAAAA
This sequence comes from Rynchops niger, assembly GCA_013400035.1. Taxonomy (NCBI): domain Eukaryota; kingdom Metazoa; phylum Chordata; class Aves; order Charadriiformes; family Laridae; genus Rynchops; species Rynchops niger. Next base: position 31,979 of record VXBH01002664.1, on the reverse strand, counting down.
CAGTTTGTAGAGCGCTAAGTCAGAATCAGAAATGAGATAAGAAATGGCAGTGTTTCCAACTAATGTCATTACACCATGTGGTACCTACTTATCTTAAAACACCAAACATATCCAATATCTAGCAAAGAGGAGGTTTGCTTTAAAATATGTTCCGTTAATTTTATTCATCGAGTCATCTTGGCCCAATGCCTCCAGCCCGCAGTATCTCCAAAAAAGAAAGAGACCTCCATCCTAACCAAGTAACAAGGCAGTAAGTTAGCGTTATGCAGCCGTCAGCAAAAACTGCTCAGCATTTTCCAGAAAGATTAAGATCTATTAAAAGGGTATTGAATAATTCAGGTAAGTAATACCGTCTGCTTACAGATATGTAATAAAAGATAGTATTGTTACAGTAATCACTCTGCAGGATAATTCCCATATTTTGTTACAGTGACGTAACACTGGCAGGATCAGCTCCTCCAAACTTCGCCACCTTAATACAATACATAATGCAAATATTGTAGGACGATTTCATAGACGTAGTACAAGTTTGTTTGGGGAGATTTCATTTCAGCTTGGCAGTAGAATGGATTTACTCCCGCTGTCTGAAAATCTGACAGCACAGTCTGCCCTAGACACTGAAGTGGTTTGCTGTGAAGGTGAGTGAGAGATTTCATTTCTCAGAAATGTCATTGTTGTTGGTGTTGCATGAGACTGAACACAGCATGACCTTCAAATCTCTGGTTTATTGGTAGGTCTGGTGGTTTAAAAAAAATCCAGCATCATCCTGGACAGAATTGATACGGAGCCACCGAAACACAAACATGACAATGTGTGATACAGTTTTTACAGTCACTTGTCAGAAAAGAATCACACTTACAACTAAACTCAGTGAACCAGAGTTGACAAAGTTCAGTGCAACTTAACAGGATTTTTTTAAATTAAAACTTTCTTATGTTCCTGGCTTTGGTCACGTACCTCCATCGATGAGCCCGTTATTGGCCTAACAGGAATAAGCAAAATTATGGAAACAGACTGTCAACGGAAAAATATGGTAACGAACAAATACAACAAAAATGTGACTCACATCATGATAAAGAAGAAAATCCTATAAAACTAGCAATACTTTAAATACTTGTCAACAAAGTTGTATCAGCTCAAGCTAAGCATTGAGTAGGGAGTTGCAAGTTTGATATATACCAAGCCACTGAAAAGGGCTAAAATCTTATTTTCCCTCTTCCAGTAATATATCATCTACACTATTAATGCCACTTACAATATATTTAAGCATTTTTTTATTTATGCTTGCTTACATTGTCTTCAAGGAAACACGGTTGCTCCTTTCATTAGCGCAGCTATAGCAACCACCTTCCTGGTAATTGCTGGAGACCAAATCAAATCCAGAGCTGACAGAGCTGAAAGCAGCAGACTCAAGTCTTTAGCAAACAAAGATGGTACTTCTGAATATAGCAGTTTTAGGATTCAAATACTAAAATGAAAATGCAGAACCCTGCAAAGCTTTTATAAGCTGCCTGGAATTTGGAAAACAGATCTTGTGCTGAATCACAAGAGTTAGAGTTACCCAGATGTTTGAGAAGCAATATCGTCCATCAATGACCTGCAGCTGGGGGTCTTTGCCCACAGATTTTACCAGTGGGGCACTGTCTTGTAGTTCCTGCTGGTCATGGTGAGTTTAGTAAAACCACCTTCCACACAGACTTACGTCAACTTAAATCTTGTTCCCACAGGCCACCCTTTCCAAGTGCACGCACCTGAATGGGGGATTTGAGAGCTTAATGACCGAGATCTTTAAGTTGATCCTTAAGTTTAAGTAGGAATTCAATACCACATTGAAAATGTTCAAAACTATGTGTTAGTCACATTCATTTCTTTGATACGGAAAATTCAGCAATTTTTCCCTCCAGCATGCTGGTGTTGTCTGTGTCACTCCTCTGCTTTCAAACCTTCTGATGTTTCCTGTTTATTTTACCAATTTTTAACAAACACTTTCCTTAAAGAAAGCTTAGTTTGAGTTTGTTCTTTACTTTGCAGTCATTCAACTGAGGACAGTTCCCAAAAACAACTGGAAAACTGATGAAACAATCTGTAAATATCTAAATTTAAGTCAAGCCACACTTCAGTAGAACTTGACTATATTATTGTCCTGATCCTGTCTGGTTTTGAAATGCATCAGTTTGGTTAATTATTTTGTTTTTGTAAAGCTTTATTTTTAGCCATCAGAAGGGCATTTTTTATTGTCCATGTAATTTCTATTCTATTTCTCTTCTTTGGTGGTGCTTGCTGAATGACTAGAACAATATTTTTTTTTATTTGATTTAATTGTAAATTGGACTTCTGTAAGAAAGTAATGATTAAATGAGGCATTATACCATGGAATTTAAGATGGATTAATAGTAAGTCAAATAAGTGGTTAAAAACCATAACCACAACAATTGATCAAATTGTCTCAATTTTTATATTTAACACAGATGGAAAGTGGTATGTTTCACTTTCAGATCTTCATAAGAAAAAAAGAGGATTTTATTTCTATAGTTTACTGTCCCATAAGCCTTATCTAAAATAAATGTGCAATGATTGCAACACATTTTGTGCCAGAGAAAATAAAGATAATTTTAAGTGACTATGGAATTATGTAAACGCACCTAAGCCTGCATTTGAAATGAGCTACTCTTGCAGCCACTGTGGTTCTCTGGAAAGAGTTAATTCTCTAAACTGAGACGACTTGGTCTCTTTTGATCATTCAAACATACTCACAACATTGTAGATTCAAACTCTGGGGAAATTCTTCCCTTGGGATGTTATGAAAGGATAATAAAAAGGATATCTTTGCAGTTGAGACCAGTATTAAATTCAGCTGAGTAAAACTAAGATGCTTTAAGCAACAGTCCCACCAATAACAGATCAGCCATGCAGAAGTCACGTTAGCATCACAGTCCTGATAAACAGTGAATGGTCAAGCTAAGTTCACTGCCACCTTATTGCTACACTGTTCATTCTCCACAGGTGTTTTTAATCTCACACTCTCAGAATTTTTGGCTTATTTTGTTCATTGCACTTGTTTTTTAGGTTTTGTACGTGTTTTTTCTCCCTTTTGGTGAACATTCAACACCACAGGGTCACCACTTATTCTGAGAAGAATTACAGCTCACCACGACCTCTGGCATTTCCAATATTTGAAATATCATCAAGGTCAGACGCTACCATTTCCTCTGTGCAATGAGGATATCACAAGTATTGTATTCTTGTCTTCTAAAACATGACGTGTCTAACTTGTGGAGCCTGGTTTTGTAGTTAATGACATTTTACTAGCACAAAGCCCCACTGATGGTGTGGCTGGCAGAAGACAATTTCTTCAGTAACAGTAATATGACTATTACGCTTTTGAAAATAGCTTTCTTGCTATCCTTTACTCAAGATGAAAAAAAAAATCCTTTCCAACTTTTTTGAACACTTCTTTCATTTTACTACTGCACCATACTTTGGAGATCTTAGACATCAGCTCTGAATTTGAGTCTTATAGTATGGACAATTTTCAGAAATCAAAATTAGTTTATATTGTCTTCAGTTAAATTTTCATACAGGCAAATCCACAGAATGAAACCGTGAGTGTTAACAGCAGTATGAAGGAGTTTCAGTTTCATTGATTATCATCAATTTGGAAAAATCAACGCGTGTTATAATCTCCCTTCCCCCATCTCCCACCTTCATCTCTGAAAAAGTCACCCTTAATTCACAACCGAGAAGGATTACAACATAAAACAGATATTTGGCTAACTAACAGAAAATAAATTAGCATTTATGGCATCTGTTGCATGATATGGTATTAGAGTAACGGATGCGTGTTAATTTCAGCAATGATCTATATATGCATATAAATTATTTTATTTCTTTCCATTTAGTCATGCTCAAATAAACCTTAAATGAATTCCATTGCACAGCTTCAAGTCTCTATTAATAACTTTAAGTGCAAATATACCTTACTTCGATTATTTTCATGCTTTTGAAGTAGCCTCATGTAGAGCATTTTCCAGTAGTTTGATCTTGAGCTAATAAAAACTTGGATGATTCTAATGGGATCCACAAGCTGAATGGAAGGTTGCACCCTGCTTGCCAGGAAGAGTCAAAAAATGTGGTCCTAGCCATTACAGATGTTTCATCAAATATATTAGTATACTCAAAAACTACCAGGAATGTCTAGAAGGATGGTGCAGTGGTTTGTGACCAACTTGTACACAGGCGTCCCTCTACTGCCACGGCCTTCTCATGGGACCTTAGACAGGTGCTTCAACGTCTTCTGCTCCTGTCTGTAGAAACATGAATCATTACGCCTCTAAGGCAGCTGTAAAATTAGGTATAGGAGGTAGTTTAGTGCTCAGATACACAAGCAATCAGGAGAGCAGTGACAGCCAATTCAGTTAATAGTGCTATATAAAAGCACTACAGAGACAGAAAGCAATTTTCAAAGTGTGAAAAGTGTACACGGCCGTGGCAATGGCGGTATAGATATCAATAGACAATTGCCTCCAATCTCACACATCAAGTTGCCACAGAGCTGAGAGCAGAACCTGGCTCCCACTTCAGACCACACCATTTCTCAGGCACATCTTTCCAATGGCATGAACGCCGATAGAGCAAACCTTTGATATAAAACTTTCTAGTGAAAGATAAAATAAATATTTCTTGCTCCACTGCTCCCCAGGGATAAAGTACACTTTGGGGAAAATACACACATCACAGGCTATTGGGTTTTTACAACCAGACTGTAGAAACACTGGGTAGTTTTAGTGGAAATGCCTATTATTCTCTTTTCTTTTTTTTTTTTTGCAAACTAACCAGCACGATGTACATAATGATATATGTTAAAACAATGAAGTCTTCTATATGCATTCATGTCTTCTGCATTATTCATGTAAATTACATCTAGCTCAAGAGGCAATATGTTTATTGGGTGGATTCTACATAGAGCTGTCATCTCTTGTTCTTAGTGCAGCTGAGGAATAATTGTAGCATGTATGTGTGATTAGTCCAAATACACTCAATAACCATTACCTGAAAGAATGTTATATCTCCAAGAGCAAACATCCAATCCAACATTGTCAAAGCAAGGGTATACACATGCTTTGCATCATAGAAAAGAAATTAGGGGCCTTTCGATTCAAAAGAATTGAAAGAACTTGATAAGCATCCAGAGCTAAATCCAGACATTGCCCTTCTCTAGCTGATTCTACTGGTTTATTTCCACTGTCTGGCAGTAGCCAAAACCAGAACATGACTACTAAGGCACTAGGAGGTGTGCAGTAAAGCCATATTTGTAACACTTCAAGATTTCAAGAGGTTTGTTCTCACTGATCTCAACAGAAAACAGAAACAAGGAAATGTGACATGGCCATCAGCCAAGAAAATAGATTTTTATTTAAGTCTGAGCACTGTCTTACATTTTGCAGGTCTGTTTCAGGGTGTTTTAATGCTTCCTGCTTCTGCGTGAATCAGAAAAACAGAGTAATAACTAAATCAGATCTTCTTTCTGGATTTGGCCTGCATGGTTTGACCTAAGACTCACTGGACAGCACTGCTATCAGGATTTCAAACTAGTTCTGCAGTCTTCTTTATATGTCTGTCTACTCCGATTCTCCAGCCTTTTTCAGACAAAGTCATGAGGCTGTGCTGACAGAACCTCAGTAAGTCTCAGCAGCCATCAGAGCTTGTTAAAATTGCTACTGTACTTCTATACAAAGCACATAAGATAAGTAACCAAGTAGACACAGTCATATATATTCAGTAGTCATGACGGAATCACCAGCTTGAATGGATATAGACAGGACAAACTTGAATAGTGCTTAAAAATTAGATTTAGGGGCATAAAATGGTTGGGGTAGTCACATTCCATCATATTCTATTCACGGGAACTGCACTAGTGAAGAAAGGTACTGTTAAATTAAGTATGTAATGAATTTTTGTTGACAGAATGATAAAGCCAGGCATACCTTTGAGGTGAGCAAAGAATACAAAATCTGTATCTCTTTGTGAGGTTTCTGAGTGGAATGGGACATTCCGATACATTAACTGATTGGGGAACCTACCAATTAGAAACTGTTACATAACTGAAGGACAAGAAAAAAGCGGTTTCAGAGCTGGTTATATCTCATTAATGATGGAGCGTCATGTTTTCTATCACTGAATTTAGGGGTTTTCATTTAAATTTCATTACAATATCTTAATTCTTCAAGCTTTATGGCTATTTTATTCTCAATATAAACTGTTTCTAATTATTGTTTTAATAACTTTTTATAATTATCCAGAGTTTATTTGTAATTAGAAAGAATTTAAGATCTTGTATGTCAAAAAAATTTTATTTAAAATTCAGTTAATTTTGCTTTGACCTTTAAAATGCATTTCGCTCTGATCATGTCTGCACACTGAATGTATGGAGAATGTAATTCCTGTCTCTTGGGATGTTCTGATACTTGAACATTAGTTTATACTCAGAAAAAAAAAAAGATATGGCTCTTAATGGATCAAAATAATTATGACTGTTGATTTGAAAATGTAATTTTTGTACATTGTCAGTTGAACTAAAGTATATCATTTTGAACTGATACCATTTTTTCCATTTTAAAATATGACAAGCAGATTACAACGATAACCATCTTCCACCCTGCTGCAACTCCTGCAACTTCTGCAAGAAGAAATTCAGAATCATGTCCATCTTACAAAAGGAAATATATCCTTTATTTTCCTCAGACAAAGCAAAACATTTCTGTATTATCAAAAGACTTTCCTTTCAGACTTCTTGATTGGTCCAAAGTGGTTTCTGTCACAGTAGTTCTCCACTGTGCTTCCTTGTGATGATGACTATGGCCATCTACTAGATTAGGTCGTTGGCTGGACTATATCTCCTATTACATAGGTATACCTATAGCACTCACATGGTGCACAGTTTTTTCACTTAGTGGTGGTGGCGTGTTGGATCATGGAACATAAAAAGAGGTACAAGATTTGGATCTACAGAAGGGAATAGGAGTATCAGATTCCAACACCTTTGAAGAAATGTCATATCACAGAAAGGTAGTCTAGCTTTGAACTGAAGCAAAATGAAATCAGTTTGAAAAGGTAAACTTGAATTCCATACAGATTTTCAAAACCAGCTTTGTTTTCCTAATATAATGCTTAATTTTTGTAAAGAAAGATAATGGCATTTTGATTTGGCAAAAAGTTTAATTACCCATTAAAATGTTATTCAGAGGAAAAGTTTCTTCTAAAATTCAATGAAATTTTACTGAAATTAACACTTTTCTGTTAAAGGGGGAAAAAAAAGGCAAAACAGATCGACAGAGTTCCTTGTTATGTCCCATGTATGTCACCTTTCAGACTCGATGAAGTGGAAGCAATCTCTTCTCTAGACTGACAGAAGTTGAAAGAAAACTTCAGTATTATGGTATTGGAAAGCTATCATTTTATACCTCTATTATTCTAGATTCTATGAATAAATATCTGATACCACAGTTAAAAGGGTGGGCTAAATAACATCTGCTGTGGTGCATTACAGGAATTCTTACTTCCTTATGTTAATCCTCCTACAAGGTAGTACTTTACATGCATCTTAGCTACACATCAAATTTGCAGAATTTGATGAACAGACTGATGCACAGTTTGCTGATCAAAAGCAGTGTCAACATCATGGGGTTCTACACTGTATTCAGTGAAATCCACCTCACATTATATCATTAAAAGTGTGGCTTTTTCCTAAACAGCTGGGGAATTTTCTGAATGTGTTAGTTAAAACGAATACTGGAAAGAACAACAGTCTACCATTTTCCAAAATCCTATAAAAACAAACTAGAAGAATTTGGTGAATCAGTTAATGATTTACACTGTTAGAGAAACAAGCATGTGTTGCCACAACCAGAAATAAATTTGAAATCCCTAAGAAAACTAATGTTTGATAGCAACAAAGCTTCAAAAGAAAAAGATGCTAGGACTGACTCTCAAAACTTTTTTTCCCTTGTAATTCTTCAAAAGAACATAATTCTCTTTCTAATGCTATTCTGTAAAAGCTGTAAAAGAAATGAAGATGCAATTTTGCATTCACAAGGAAACTGTGACTCCTTGGTAAAGAAGAATCTGTTTGAATCCAAGATTAAATGAAAATTTCTCTCCAGAGCTGTTTACACCTCTAATAAGGCAAAATAAAATCATATTGCCATTAAATACATCTAGTCTGAGAAATATATCAAGCAGCTACCTTAGACCTGTGAAACAAAGTTTGCTCCTTGGGCAAGTAGAACAAGCTGCAAATCATTACAGCTTTTCTTTGAGAGAAATTTAAACTGAAACTACTCAGTGTGATCCTACAATCTCAAGACAATCTTCTAAGAAATTTGAGGAACATCACCAACAGAAAACTAAGAAAAATCATCCTAACTCTTTGAGGAATGTGGGTTTTGTCTTCTGTGAGACACTGGGACGGATTTACAGGTAGCAGAGACTTGTCACCAAGCCATTGAAGTCAGCACAAAAAGTCCTATAGCTGTAAACTGCAGTAGGACTTGGATCTAAGAACACCGTCACCCACTTCTGCCAGAAGTCTACTGAAAGGCTGCCCTGTGGTAGCCTTAGTAAGGGCTTCACCAGAAGCTCCAGGGACTGAGCTAACTTATTTTTCTCTGGGATAACAATCAAAGTTTATTACGCTGTGAAAGCTGTTGGAAAGTTTGTCTGTTGCTTTGCTCCACAAGAATTTTAACACTGATTTGATGAAATTAGCTACTCCTTTCTGAAGGATTGAGCATGAATAGGTGTTTACTGGCACAGCTTAATTCTGATCAGAAGAGCTCTTGTGACCGCATATCCCACCCACGGTCCTCCTTGTGAGCATTAGATTAAAAAATAAAGTCAATTTTCATGGCTTTATGTTTCCTTAAAGTTAGTCCAAAATTTAACCATAAAATTTCATAATCGGGGAGTTTAGTGTGCTGCCTCTGTGATCTTCGGGCAGGTTACTCTGCTTCAGAGGCATACACAGATACTCTGAGGTGGCCAGAAAAAAGAGAGTAATTGAAAAGCAAGTTTTTGCCTACCATGGTTTGCTTGAGCAAATGTAGGAAGAGATGAGAGGGGAAAAAATTATTTTTTAAAATAAATTATGAGAATTCGAAGAATACAAAGCAATATGAAATTTCTGATCTTTTGATTAAGAATTTTATTTCAACTCCAATGACAGAAAGCAGAAAATTATCTAGATTTCGGATCTTTCTTATCTTTTTGCCTTCCATTTTACCTCTTTTCCACTGAAGAAAGAAATGAAAGAATTAAAATCAAAAGGTCTTCACTGATCTCAGCTGAAATGAAAAATTTCTCAGTATTCATTCATGACGATTTTTGGTTTGCTATTAATTTTGTCTATCTGTCCATGTGGAGTGTATGTGCATTTCTGATTTGTTGGGTTTTTTTGCTGAAATCAGAACATTTCAAGAAATATTACTTTTCATCTTGCTTTTAGCTTTTCACAGGAAAGCTTTCTATTTTCAGACAGCCTGCTAATGAGAGCAAGTAGAAAATACCTATATTTCACAACATCGGGAGCATAATTTATATGCTTTAGAGCTTACACACACAACAAACTGCTCTCTAAGACCACCTCACAGACACTGTGTTTTAGTCCTTCTTTATGATCCTTGTCATGGGGTACAATAACAAGAGCACATAGTCATCCAGGTAAAAGACTTGCTCTTTGAAAACCTGACAAGAAAATGAGGCAATCACCTGGTCAACATCTCGGGCACATTGCAGACAGCAGGAGCAGATCAGGAGCAGTTAAGTTGATGGTTGGACTAGGTGATCTGAAAGGTCCCTTCCAACCTAGGCAATTCTGTGATTCTATCCCTGTTGGTGGCAGTATGGATGTTTAGATGGGATTAAGCTAATCACGACACCTTATGATAAGCTTCAAGGCTAGTTTTTGTTAGAAGTCTAGTTTCAAGGGCAATAGAATGAGATAGGGGATTTACAGTACTTTTTAGTACAGAGTTTATGTATTTTACAGAAACTGTTTTATGTCAAAGTAGAGGTCAAACACTGATCCATGTCCCATTAAAATACACTGACTCTATTATCTGCATTTTCTCCTCATGCATAAGTGAGCACAGGCAATAAAGGTAAAGACAAGTTTAAAATGAACTGCTAAGCAGGTCTTTTGACTTAGATGGCAATCCCAGGAAGGCAACCAATTAGCCTTCTGAAAATATGTAGGACTAATAATAAACATCCTATGTCAGAAAGATTTCAGCTAATACAATCTAAAGTACAACTGCTAATATTTGAAGACAAAGTTACTTATTTAAAGTAATGAATTTTAATTTTTTTCTTATTGATAAATAAAAAAAAAAAGGTCAAATATTGCTGGCAGAGCTAGGCAGAAATTCCAAGGAACATGAAATGCGTTTTGTCACTGCAAAAAGTCAGCTGGACAATGTAGTAGGTAGCCCACGTTGGTATCATGTCCTCATGGGCAGTGCAGCATATAACAGGAAAGAATGGCTGTCTATTTAGCGTCACCACTGATGATGCGAGTTGCAAAAATTAGCACTGAGGATGATGTTTTATTTGGCTTTTTTTGGGATAATGCAAGGTCTTCAGAAATCCTAATGATGACTAATGTTACAGGCAATAATGAAGGTGAAGCTCCCTGGACAGGTACCCAAGATTTAAAACAGCAGCAGCTGAGACAGCTGAAAAGGAAACAGGGACAAAATACTATAGTGGCAAGCATGAATGGAGGCTAATACTGCAAAGAGGCAAGTCAATTTATAATAATTCCTGCCCCAGGATATCATCTAAAGCAAAAGGCATCAACAAGTTCAGAAAGGGGTAGAACTACAGCGTAGTGCAAAGTCAAAGTGAGGAGGAAACTCAGACTGTGACTAAGAAGAGAGAACTTGTGCAGGGCTGACCCCTTGCAGGGAAAACACAGACAAGATGCTCTTCTAACAATATTTCCATGCCTGTGGCGATGGGCACTGATCTGATCTGTCTGAAATAATAACGTGGTACCAGAGATGGAGAGCAAGAACTTGAGTGCTGATGATGGGCCATCAGCCTAGATGGTCTTGATTTGTGTGGGTCACGTTAGTGTAAACCTTCAGCAACATTATTTTAAAGCAGCCCTTCTCAGCATCTCATTAGTCTTCTGTTATTGTGACTGGTTAATTACCCATACGTTAAGCTAAAAAGACAATTGGACTTCAAATACAGGGGCTTTCACATTTAGGTTCAGCAGAAAGGTGAAAGGAATCTGCACTGCTAAATTGACTACTATTTTTCAACAAGCAGCAAATAGCCACATTGCTGTGAAAAGCCTGTAATGACTGATCAGGGATTTTACATATTGTTTTATAACTCATTGCTATGAAAAATGTTATCAGAAGTGGGTGGTATTGGATGGACTGAAATGTTGTAAAAATTCTCACCTTTGCTAAATAGCCACCATTGGTGTCTGTCAATGGCCAGAGTCTGGGCAACCACACAAGCCTAAAGACCAGAAAAGGTTTGGTGGCAGTTAGAAAAAAGTTACACATCAGTGTTGCAGAGATGTTCACTTCTCATGCCCAGGATTCATTGTGACTGGCCACATGAAAGCACATGATTCTCTCTCCAGTTAGGCTGGCACTGAAGCTATGTGACATGAAGAACTGAAATTATTACATTATTATTAGGTTTGGTGCACTGGATGATAATGCAATTGACTTAAGTCCATAGCCCTGACCTCAGTACCACACGAAAATGATTAGGATCTATTAAGGCTGTGTCAGATCTTCAGCATAACGATAAATTAGTTTACCATAACAGAAGGTCTTGCAACTGGTTTCGCTGTATTTACATTCTGTTAGCATATAGCATTCAGGTAACCTATTTTCTAGTAGAAAGGTTTCTTTTGCACAGACTCGTTTTTTTTAGTGGAAAGTAATTGGAACTTCTGATATCATCTTAATCACTCAACCATGAATCCTATTATAACGCAGTAATGTATAAAATTTTACTATTATAACTCACAAGTCAATTAATTTATTTTAAAGAAAATAAGTGAAAACTTTAATTAAAGATCCCTTTTTGTTGCTATGAAAACAGTTTTGTTTTGCAACAGGACAGAGATTTGGTTCAGAAAAGCTATTAACTTAGTAGCAACATCAAAAGTCATCAAGGAACAATTGAATTGATGTACTAGACCTTATCACAGCCAGTGAATAGCAGGGAAGCTTTTGTGAGTCTCCATGCTGTTCATAGCTCTTTGGAAGGGTAAACTTGACACTGAAACTAAGGAGAAAAGTTTCAGGACCTGCTCAAATGTAAAATGTCTTTATGACCTTTAAGTGATAAAACATAGCACCCTTTTGTTGAGAAAAGAGAGTTTCTGATTGACCACATTGCTTACTTATGAATGAGCTGACAAAATCTCTGAAATCTATTGCAAGGAGAAACAGATTGACAGATGCGTCCAACAGAAATGATACTCCTTGAGAAAATGTATTGCTAAAATACAGAAAGTCTATATTCCACTTTAACAGTAATAGACTTCCCTGTGAGATCCAGAAACACATAATAGACTATGAAGCATCTTTTTCAGGTAGAAAGTGTGAATATTCACCTGCCTCAGAGTTACTATGAGAATAATAACCTCATTAATAACTGAAGTGGATGGCTCTCTGAGGGAAGTTGCTATGGGAATAAAATGTCAAATTTCAGTGGACAAAACTGTTTCCTCCTACAATAAATTTTACCAGAGTGATCCCCACGTGAAGGAAAATTCTTTAAATGAAGTTACCAGCAAAATCCTCAGTGAGAGATCAGTCAATCTTATCCACGTGGAGGCCTCTATAATGGCAAACGTGCCAGGGAGAAGCTAAGAAACGTCGTTGCTTTAAGCTCCTTTGGGCAGGGGCTCCTAGAACACTGCTCTTGCAGAGCAGGATTTCAGAAAACGAGTCTGGTGCTATGTTAATGGGAGGTTAGGGAGACACGTCAATAGGATTTTACCCAAACACCTAGACAAATTATGAGTTGGTCTCTTCTTTTTCTTCTAAATTCAGATCCCAAGAGATGAGGAATCTGTCTCCAAAATTGGATCTGGAAGAATTATCTCTTCTATTTTTAACCGCAGCTACAAATGAACGATAGGGGGCAAATAAGGACACTAAAAGGGTCAGAAAGATCCACATTTCAATTGGGATTGCCTCCCATTTAGTGTTTTTAAATCTAACCAACCCCATGGACTTCAAATGAATGATGCCAGTTCTAACTTGCAGCAGAAGTGTGCCTGATGTGCAGAGCCGTAGGCTTGTTTTTCGTTTGCCTTTGTAAGATTAAAGCTCATCAGTTTGATAGCAGCGATGTTCCCCCCAGAAAAAACCTTTCAAAAGAAGCAAGAAAACCTGTGGGTTATAAATGTGGCTGTCCAGGTCTGGTTTATCCTTTGGGATTTGAAAATAGTATCAAAATTGCAAGAATTTAAAAAACATTTGAAGATTATTTCTGAAGATGCCCATGCATTTGCATCTCATGCCTCTTCCTCATCAAAAAAGTCACAAATATCAATGTGAAAAACAACCTGTATCTTTTGGGGCTCTGAGGCCACTAACTGGACTTGCTGGCCATCACCAGTTTCCACTGCACCACCACCACCACCATGCCGCCCATGGCCTCAGGAGCTCCACTGCAGCTCAGACGTGGATCAGGCTGCTACAAAACAAAGAGCCATGAAGTGGCAGCTCAACAAAGCCATGGCAGGTCCCCACAAGGCTCCTCATGACTCTTCAGAGCTGCATGTCAGGTCAGTCCTCAATGCAGCTAGATTCCATGTACACCTGTGCCTGGTCATGTACCTCAACGACCCTCCGGACTCTTGGCTGACCCCACTTACTGTCACTGACCTGCTCGGCTCGCCTGGCTTGGGGACAGGCCAGCTGAACCCTGCCTGCTCCTGATGCACAGTGGCATTTCCAGACCTACCGCCCAGACCGTGGTTTTAAGCAGAGGGATCCAGCTGCAGGAGGTAAGGTTGCACAGCAGTGGCTGAGGGTAGAAGGAAGGCTGGAAACCGGTAAAGCTGCCTCTCATTATGGAAAAAGGCAGGGTTTAATTAATGTAGCAGCACATATAGTGAGTACCTTTAAGTGCCAGAGCTCCAGAACAGAAGAGTTAAGGGAACTTCCAAGTATTCCATTACTGCCTGGCCACAAAGAAGCACCTCAGAGTCCAGCAGAAGCCTGATGCCTCTTATACCAGTCACATTTCCATCGACTGCTTAAATAAAAGAAACAACTTGCTTTTAAGACAGCTGACCTGCTCCATTAACCCCATCCGTTAGCCCAGCCATAGTTGTCCATCCTCCGCAATTAAATGACTTTCACTGTGTACTTCAGCACTCAAGTTGCCTCTTACTCATAGGTCTCGTAAATTTTTAACACTAAGTTATATTTCTAAAAAAAATATAAAACCAGTTTCAGGGGTTGAACCTCAAATCCAAACCTGTGAGGTTCCAGAGGGACTGACCTGAACCTAGCTTTACAGTTCTGACTTTTTTAGTTGTCTGGAGCCAAAAAGGGACTGCTTTTGGATTCTAGCTAGAATTCTTACTATTTCACTCTGTGAATAATTTAGTTTCATAGGAATCACTTCTTTTTGTCTTCCATTTTGGAGTAAAAGTAGGGCTCCCAATGTTTTTTTTACCTACATGTTCAAGACCAAACTTTTGTTGATCCAACATGATTGATTTTTTCCAACTTCAATTGAAGCAATATTCTGAGTTATTAGTTAACATTAAAACACCTTTCCATTTCGATACTTCACTTTTTGTGACTGTTTTCCTTCAGGGTTTATAGAAAGGGTAGAAAAAAAATTATAGCATTTCATAAAGAACTTGCAGAATTTCGGTGCAACACATTTCTTCATCTCAAGTTTTATGGATAAATATTTAATGATGGAATTGGTAGCTTTGGTACCGAGACTGAAAAAGATGGACTGACTGTTGTACACACAATGGCCACCTAACTGCAGAAATATCTTTTTAACTTGGAGCTGATGATTTGTTCTCTGATCACTGTGCTACTTACCTCTGGGAAATGCTTCCAGTGATGAAGTAAAGATAGTTCCAGCCTGATAAAAGTATGCTTGTTTACACACCACAAGCAATCATGCCAAAGCTGATAGGAACATGCATTGCTGAAAACGGTAAATACGAATAAGGAAATCAGGGCTTTTGTCTTACATATCCACTGCTAAGATTAGGAGTGAAACATGAAAGATTCAAAGCAAACACAGATATGCTCACAAAACAAACTGAATCCATCTCCACTCACATCAGCTGGCACAGAGGTGACCGAGGGGAGGAGGAGGAGGAGTTCAGACCAGCCATGGTTCCCAGGTTACAGCTGGGGGCTGGCATTACCAGCAGAAGGTCAGTAGACCCTCTAAGCCACAACTTAACTTATAAAGATTTACCTTATGTCACCACACAATAGGAATAAATAAAAGGATTCATTTGATGTAGGGGGAGGGTGTAGCTGACAGATATTAATGGAAAGAACAAAATTTGTCATTTTAACAACAGAAGTTATTAGCTGTAAAGCACAAACAAATAGTGAACTGCAGAGGATAAAATTGCTCAGTGTAGCAGAAGGTTTGTTAGTCTTAATGCCTGAAACATTTGGTCGTATTAAAAGTGCTTATACCAATTCTGTATAATCACAGAAATAGAATCTCAAATAAGTTTAATTATAGATGTTAGATGAAAATAATGAATATTAGTGATCCAGTTCTAGAGTTCCCCACCACATACACTGGGTTTGTTTTGACGAGACTAAAGTATGTATAAAAATACCTGTGTATACAGAGAAAGAAAGAGAAAGAACTATTTGCTAAAAATATGTGTGTTTCTGTATTATATTTTCTTAACTAGGATAAAATGGTAAATCAGTACATCAGAGTTTCCTCTGGCTGTTTCTGAAAAGAATATTGGGGTTTTTTTTTAACTTGGAGCTTGGTTAACTTGTTTTTTTTTCTCAGTACAGAATGGAAAACCTTCAAAACAGCCAAAAAAAAAGGTCTTTTCCTACCACCAATATGTTTATCTTGTTTGTTTGTTTGTTGTATGCTAATCAACAAATACAGGTAGAAAAAGGACTGCAAGGCCGCTTAATGCCACTAAAAACTAGAATAAACACCTTGCATGTGACAGTAGTCGGCAGTCTTTCCCGTGTGGTTTGCTGGGCTGTATTTTTCTTTTTGAAATTAGAACGTAGCACTGCAGGAGGTTCTTTGCAACACCCAGGATATCCCGTCACTTGAAACATCAGGATATCATTGATCCACATATGTCTGTGGGTCAAGAGATGTATATGACCTACCTAGCAGAGGAAGGTTTGGAGGCTGAGAGCTGATCCTGTTACTCATTAGCATTTGTACACCCAGGGAAGCATTCAAAATTCTCTGCATCTCACTAGAAACAATGAGAAAACAAGCAGTATCTTTTCTCTGTAAGGTACAGCAACTACACTGAAAAGGTCATTTTCTATTAATGCATTTAAAATCCATCCCTGTGCTCTCTCTGACACCTGTGAGATAGACTGGCTTCTCCTGGCTTAGGAGAAGCAAAGGTCTGAAGTCAGGGCAGCACTCAGCATAAGTGCTTGAAACCGCTGAAAACATGGTATCTCTTCACTGCCAAATATTACTTAATCTTCTCTAAACAGCAGTCTCCTCATTCTCAGAAAAGCCTTGTGAAAAGCCATTCAGAGAGAAGATGCTGTCCTAGCAACAGCTAGAATTTGCCTAGCCACCAGACAAGCTCCACTTGCACAGCCTGCCTCCCACAGCCAACATTTACAATGGCCCGGGCAGCCATTCTCTACCTGCTCTCTTCTCCTGTTCATCAGTAGAGAGCTCCCTAACTCCAAAAGAACAAGGATTGCCCTGCTGAAAGTTTGGATCACCGGGAAGAGTTCTCTACTCTTTTTCCAGCAAAAACTCACAACACTTAGTGGCGACATTTTTGTTTAACAGAAGATCAATAGATCCTAGAAAAAAGTCTTTCAACACTGAGATTTTTGTGAAGAATTTCACACTAAAAATGTATTTCTCTTTCTAAGATATTTTTATCTGCTATTTTTATTTGCCCCATAAAACAATCTAGTTTAACACTTTAGCTTAAAAACTTAAGCAAAACATCTCAAAGACATGTCACTGGGTTGGACAAGAGCTGGAAATAATGACATAATTGGCATACTGTTGCTGAAAAATCACATGCCAAGGCTGGGCAGAGAGGAATCTCATGAAGCTGCGAAAGACTTCTGGCTAGTCTGTTCCTCCCATTATATCCAAACCAATCTCAGTAAAGGCTAACTTTGTTTTCTAGCAATGCCCTGCACTTAAGAGTGTGTAGCTGTCTCTGTAGTTTTCATAGGCGAAAACAGTCAAACGTGAAGCTGGACTTGAAACAATAACTTTTTCCTACTTCTCAGAAAGGACCTTTTGATTAGCTTTTGTTCTTTGACTTCAAGCTCAGTGTAGCAGATCACAGTGCCTAAAATGTGGTATTAGCCCAAAAAGAGTTTGCAGGCTTTACAGCTTGGACAGAGAATTATCTAAACCTAAGCCCAAAAGGCATAAAAACGAGCTTTATAACAGAATGTGAAAACAAGCCGGTGAGAAGCGAAGGATAGTTTCAGAAAGCTGTGAAGGACACTCAGGACGCTAATGGTGATTTTGTGATTATATTGCATCTCTTTTTTAACAGGGTGGCTAAAAACAGTTTTCACAGCTCAGCAAGGGAGACAGAACAATATCAAAAGGAAATAATAATTACTGGAAGGATTAACTCAGTTTGCATTTTTGGATCTTACATAAGGGACAGCAGGTGTTCCCTTATTACTGCAAAAGTAGGAAAAAGAAGGAAAATATTTTTTGTCTATTGCAGCATATTGCTTCGAGGTATATTTATCTTACTTAATACAAAAGTCTTTCTCATACAGAACAATGTTAGCAATACAATGACAAAACCAGTGCTCTATTTCATTAACTATCAAACCAAACTAAAAATGACAGGGCAGAAAAGTACATCAGCTGTAGAACTTATCTAAAAGTTTCCAAACTTCAAAGAACCGGAAATAAAATAAATAAAAAAAAAAAAAAAAAGAAAGAAAGAAAGAAAGAAAGAAAGAGTGAAAATGACAGAGAAAGTGGAAATAAACTTAAAAGCAAGAAAATATTGCCAGATAGAATTAGGAGGCTAAAAAGCACAGTTTAAATAATTTTTCAATTTGAGTCAGATAAACAAACCTTCAAAACAGCCTGGTTAATCTAATGTTTAAATGTCTAAATGTTTAAAACAAACATTTTCAAAATAGATAAAGGAGAAAAGGATTAATGAAATACAAAATAGAAACTTTTATATTATGATATAACATTATGAAGAAAATATTTGTGGGCATATAAAATTTGTGAAATAAATTTCAGATTTACCAGCTATGCTTAGTTATCATTAAAGCCTTAAAAACTTGTATATTAGGCTGCCACCACTTCTAGTAATGCTATCTAAGAAGGGTTCCTTCCATTTAAAAGGAAAATGCTTTTGTCTTAATTATGGAATGAATTAATGAAAGTAACTTATGTGTCTACATTGCAGTTAATTACCATGTCAGAAAATAGGGTACAACATTTCTATATATAAGACTATTATAGAATTTTATACTCTTGTGTCAAGGCCTGTGACATACATCACAGAAAAAGGGTGTAGGAGAAAAAATTATTATAGATAGAAAGCATCTTCCATTATTTATAGCAGAAACTATTAATATGCAAAACTGAAAAAAAGAACCCTGATGGACTGAATACAAGTGAAATAAGCTGAAAGCACAGAATCAAAGAATAGTTTAGGTTGGAAACGACCTTTAAGATCATTGAGCCCAACCGTAAACCTAACACTGTAAGGTCCACCACTAAACCATGTCCCTCAGGGCCAAATCTCCAGTAAACTTTCCTTGGTTGCATACTGCGAGGTTTCCTGACAGACAAAGAATGCTATATTGGAAAATACAGAAAGTTGACAGCCTCTAGAAGTGAGGCGGTGATTTAAGAAGAGACTACAGATTTTTAGGGACATTTTTTATGGAGTTCAAATTTCCAGTGGTTAAAAACAAAACTGTCCAATTGTCCTACAAATCCTATCCTGTCCGATAAGACTGTTTCATTTACTTACGAAAATATACAAGTTGATAAGAGTCAATGTTGAAAATTAAGGGAGAGAAAGACAAGGTCAAACTGGTCAGGTGAGAGACAATTACAGTGTAAACAAGTTTTCTGGTTAATGGGGTGGAAAATAACTTATTTGGGAACAGAAAGAAGAAAGTCCTCGTTCCTGTGATACAAAAGTAGACTCCTACTTACAAGTGTCCCTTGTTGCTGGACACTTCAGGTGAATGCTGACTGCCCAAGGGAATAGGCCAACATATAACACTGAGATTTGCCTGAAGACAACCTGAAAACAGTCATGCTACACTTTTATTGCATTTGTCAGATTCTTTTAAGTGAGGAAACTGAAAGAGAAAGCCTGGTAGTACTCATCAGTGAAGCAACAGATGCCTTCGTTCTTTCATCTTTTCTCCAAAAGTTTCTGCTTTATAAAGATACAGTACTAGTATCTATCAAAAAAAACTTTGCATAGACAAAGTACAATAAAAGCCCATCTGCTACAAGATCTTCAAGAGTAAGAACTTGAAGTGTACAGTATAATATAGTACTGTATGATGTATCATTTATACAGCATAATTTTCATTTTTAAGACTTTAAAATTAAGTCAAAGGATGTTCCATGAAATACTGTATTAAGAGAATCAGTTCTAGACCCTGATAAATGTACTAACACTCAACCTTTTTTGGTACTGAAAAGGTGTAGGCAGCTTGGGGCCCCATCAGTGCTCATCTGCAGATACTGTGTGATATGAACAGGCATTTCTGATAAAAGAAGCAGTTTCCTGGGATCAAATGCAAACAAATAAAAGCCAGTGTTATTCTTCAAAACAGTTGTGTTAGAAACCGAACCCCACAGAGTAAAGCAGCTTTGCTCTTCTTTAACCAAAGGAGAAAAAAATCAAGACAACTGTTCTGTTTCTACAAACACCCTGTAGTTGTTATTCATGCCAAATTTTGATTGAGTCCAAGGAAACTCTGAAAATGATTTATTGCTAGCACAAGTTTCTGACCTTTGCAGAGTAATAATCTTTTGCTTTTTCCTGTTGCAGGGAAGCTTACAGTGTACGTATACAACAGCACATTCAGCAACAGCTCAACATAGGCTTACGTTAGGCAGTAAGTAATGTAGTTTAAGGTAATCAATTTAACTAGTTCATGAAATTAAGCAGAACTGTGCTCAAGAGAGATCAGGTCCCCTAATGTGCACACTGCTTACTACTGCTGCTCTTCCCCCTCCAGAAAGTTCTTGCCTGCTAAGTTTGGTGGATAAGTCCCCTACTTTTTGTCCCTTCCCCTCACATGTTTTACCATGACAGGATACTGTGGAGCTCCACTACCAGACTGAACTTGAAGTTGTGCTTTTCCTTTGAATATCCTCTCAGAAATTTTTGCTTTGTATTGACTGATATCAGTAGCAAACTTTTCCACACCTTTCCCGCCATCTCAGCATTAGCTCACTCCAGCTAAGTCAAAACACTGTGAAACGTCCAAAATCAATTTGACAATCTTTTCCTCTTTTCCACCCTTCAGTGCTTGGTCCCAGGTGTCACTGCCCACTAGGTTTAGCATCAGGAATGTTTCTGATTCTGCTTTCCCAGCCTTGCTGTTTAATGAGGAAGCTAGAAAGAAGTAAGACTCTTATGCTTGGCCAGCAAAAACCCTGCCTTCTTCATTCTTATGCCCACATTCAGAAGTGAGTGTGCAAAGACAGTTCTGGTAGGATAAGACCTACTTTCTTTGTGCAAGATCATAATTCCTCACTATTTTTTTTTCCCAAAGATTTTCTCAGTCATTTTCTAATTCAGCCAGGTGCAACATTTCATTCCAGGATGAACTTTCTACATTCACTGGACAGCACGTTACTCAAGGTTCATGAAAAACTGCATTCCCGCGTTACTGCTGCCTCTGTAACCCACATCCACACACCCACATCAAGGAATTCTTTCACTTTCATGACAGATGCTACCAGTGACCCGGTGGATGTCACATGGGAGCCCAATGTGAGGAGATAGACCCGTTCTCCCTTATTCTATGGGAAAGTGTCAGAGGGGAGTGAGTGCAACCAGCCTCATGATCTGCCTGGCACAAGTGAAAGGCTTATCTTTTGAACTCTATTGGAAGTGAAGCCAATACTGAGGACTAGAGTCAGTTTAATATCTCTGTATATTTGAACACCATTTGTCTGTGTGAAAGCTAAGCATTTGCTTTTCAGTGTGCTGCTTCTCCAGTCCTTCAGAACCCAGCTCTCTGAAAGCCTACTCTTTTGGCACAGAAAACCCAACAGCACAGCTGAAGGAGTAGAGCCTTACCCTTTCACTGCAAGAAACATCTGTGGGCAGGGATAGGAGGCAATGGTGTCGAGATTCAGAAAATAATCTTGTCTTCTTAGAGTTTATTTCATGTTCAGAGTTTTCCATGGTTGTGAATAGGATTCTCTAAACTTATCCTGCTTGATGCTTGGTTAGCTTTGAATTACTTATACTTAGTTACCCAAAAAGCTTATCTTGACATCCAGGCACACTACATAATGCACATAGCAACATGGGTGAAATGTTACCTCTCCTGAGCACTTACCCTTCCTAGATAACAAGCCACCAAGAAATTCCTTAACATTCTTAGAGGTACGTGTCATGCCAACCACTTGTGTAAATTCTGGAAGGCTACAAAAGCAGCAGCAAAGACTTACATGATGTCTTTGTTTAAGACAGAGGTCCTGACAAGGATGTTTCAACCAAAGCAGAAAATTAAATCTTGGAACTGTAGAAAATATGTTTAGGAATGATTCATCTGGTCCCTCTCTAAGCCATTGCTGGCAGAGGTTTGGTTGAATCTGGATGATGGTAAAGTAAAATACAACTGGTAAATACTTTAGCCGTGCCTTCAATGGGTCTTGGTTCTAATCCTGACAGTGTGAGGTAAATCAGATATTGCACAACATTTTTAGGACAGTCAAATGCGGGAACTGTGTGCAGCTCCTTTTTTGAGCAAGAAGCTAAGATGGAAGTGCCAGATTCATCCTGCTTTTCTTCAGAGTTCCCTGTAGAAAAGGGAAAATCCGTGATCTGGTATTAAACTTCACCTATAATTATCATTTAGTGTCTGAATAAGGCCACATTATTTGTATAAGTTGTACCAAAGCTTTAAGAAGACTTAGTCAGGAAGATGATAGCTGATGGTGGTTCCAATGCTGTGATATTACTTCTGAACCTCCTTTGCCACAGACCATGCAAACTCTTGACAACAGTCTGGCAGTTGGTACCTCTGACTGTCTGGAACTATCATATTGTTCTTCTATGTTCTCTTTTCTGTCTGTATTGTTCAACTGCCTCATACCATGCTGTAACTACAAGCTCGACACTGATCACTATTTTGTTCTGTGATTGTACAGACACTAGCAGTATAGTTTCTGAAATGTATTGCGCTACATATAATGATGACTTTGTGTCTGAAGTTCAGTAAATGGAAAATAAAACTGTATATAATTCAACATGGTCATAAGACAAAAAAAAATAAAATCCAATGGTCTGGGTCTTATTTATCTAAAACCTTGATGATTGGCATAAAATAAAGCCTTCAACAGCCATGTTTTATCCATTTTTTTGACACAGAAGTGCCTTACAGCATTTTTAAGTCATAATGTGGTTCATATTCCTACCCAATCCCGTTCTAAAAGGGAATCAGAATATTCATCTTTGTGAAGGAAAAAGTAAAATGCTACATAACCTGCCACAGAAATTGCATGAAGAAAACAAAAATCCAGCAGAAATACTAATCCCACCCTGTATTCTTTACTTTCACTAACAAAAAGTATTTAGATTCTAAACCATTTATTTCACTGTTCCGTAGGGCTATATTTTATGAAACAATTAGTTTGAAAAAGAGTATGTTGTTAGCCTCGTGATTCGAGCTCTTTGTAGGTGTCGTGTGAGTGCCTCAGACAATATCCATAACAGCTTTGTGACGGCAGGCTGATGAGCACTATCATATCACTAACAATACCTGGACACTGCATACTCTATTTTGAATCATTCCTTTAAATTGGTTGCAAGAGAAACCCTTGTGTGTCATTTTTCCCTCTGTCACTTTTATAGATCTTCAGATTCCACTGCACTTTATATAAACTCAGACATTTAGCTAAATTTAGCTACCTGAATCCATATTAATTACAGGTATTTTTGTTAGGATCTGTATCTATTTTTTATGCTTGTAGTACAAGATCGTCTTTTCAGCAGCTGGTCATTTAATAATGACTTTTTCTCCAACTCACCAACAGCTTCATATAAGCTGAAGTCTTAAGTGAAAAGAGGTAGAGGAAAGATAGAAATAAAATTAAATTACAACTTAGAATTTAAAGTTTAACTCTGGAGGATGTACATAAGATTTCCATTGAGCTCTGTAGTTATGACACTACAGCAGAATGAAGCCTTATGACTCAGGCAAAGCAGTGGGATTCAGCACTTGCTTGAAGTATATCCATAAGCATTACAGTGAATCAGGGACTGGCCATGTAGAAATAAGCCAATAAGCCTCATTTCCCTCATACAAGACTGGGGCACAGCATGTTGCACTGACCTCTGCAGAGAAGTATTCAAGGTCTATAGCTTCAAAGTGCTTAGTGAAAGGTTCTTTGGAAATACATATTTGCTATAAATGTAGTCGCATACTATAAAAATAAAAACAAGCTCTTAAAAAGTTCAGTGAACATGTTTCTTAAAGTAACTGCAGCAAAACTCACTTTTTAAGCTCCAAATAATCAAATAAAACTGACATATCTGTTCACAGGACCAGCTTCTAGCCTCTAACACTTTTGTTTCTTATCCTTTTCTCAGTATCTATCTTCCACCACAATATAGGCAAATATGTTATTACTATTTGGTAGTAGTAATATCTCTCATAACTCAGCTCTTTTCTAAATGACACTTTTCTACTATTTCACTTTCACCTGTTAAATATAATTGAAGTCTTAACAGAGCATGGTTAAGCAAATCCAGCATGAAAGATACTCTTTACAGTCATCAGGCTACTGCTAACATATTTATTACTTACAATATTTACTGAGAATTTGAAAATAACATTTACCAATGATGAATATTCCTCTTGCCTTTCCATTGCCATTCTTGTGAACTTATTGTTGTTTCTGAAAGGAGGGACACGAGGAAAGATGTTCTACTTTGCTCTATAGATGTTAGTAACAGGTACATACATTCAGGAGAGGATAGTCGTTATGAGAATAAGAACTATTTGAGGTAAAGAGAGTCAATGCTCTCTGCTTCGGCAATATGAACCAAAATGAAACTGTTTTCCTTTTACCTGAGCGTTCAGTTGACTACACCATTAGTGTTGTATCTAGCTTGAAAACACTTCTGAAATGTCTGAAAAACTGTTATTGTTCCACACCAATACAGCATCTAGCTTTAATTAGAGGTAGTGATGTTGCTACACCAGACCCAATTGTCTATACAACCGATAAAAAAAAATCAAGAAATAAAACATATTTTTCCACTGAAATTCTTTAGCCAGAGTATAAGCTCAAGGCAAACAAAGAACTCTGTTCACCGGGTTTTTCTAGCTGTTGTTGTGCTTTAACCTAGGCTAAGAAGAAAACATGAGATAAATAAAGTATGGGTTTACAAGAAGTTTTTTTGCGCAAGTGTAACCAGATACTTTTCCTTGAAGATAAACTTATTTTGTAGATGGTAGAGTTGGCTTAGATTTCATTTTTCTCAGTTTCAGTGAAGCGATGTATAAGAAAGTATAAGCAAAGCTGAACAAGGTGAGGATTAACTGGCAAAATACAAGGCGGGTAACACAGGAAAAAATGTTCTTTTGAAATGGGAATTATGAGGCTGACAGGGGGTTATAACAGCAAAGAAGATGAAGTCTGGAAATGATCTAGATGAATATTTACACAAAATATTCAGTGGACTTTATAACTGACATGGAGCTGATGAGAGTGGTGATAATACAAAACATTGGTAAAGTAGCGGAGAATGGGAGCATCACAAGGAAAGAAGTGGGTGATACTTGAGAATATGAATAATAGAAATGGACAAAAATTCAGTCATGCAAAATGCCAGGTCATGTAGATAGGAACACCAAAAAATTTCTGCTGTAGATTGGGAGCTCATCAGTGGAAACTTCTGAACAGGGCACAGGTGGGCTGAACTATCCACATGATATATCCCTGAAAAGGGCATATGTAAGATATAGGCTGTACCGGGATAGTTATTTCTAGTAGACATCAGGAAGTATTGTTTCCAGCATGAGGTCCTGGTGAAAACTCACCTGCAATTCTGTACATAATTTGGGTTACCTGTGTGTAACCAAGACAAGTTCAAATGCATAGAATGAAAAAACAGTGGAAATAAGAGAAAACCGGAACAGGTTTTCTTACAAAACAAAGAGTGAGAGGGGGCATTTTTGCTATCTATCAATGCACCGGAGTAATCAGGGAGGGCGGAGAGCTGTTTAACAAAAAAAAGTTGAAATAAACATAAATCTTATAAACAGCTTGAGAATTATTTAATCAGGAAAGCGGATGTTTCTAACCATTCAGAGAGTGAAGTTCTGGAAGATCCCTCTAAGAAAAATAGAACACAGAGAAAAAAATATAGCTAGATTTAAAACAGTGTGTATTCTGGCCTTTAAAAATATCATTGTACGATAATGATGTGTTATGCTGTCTGTGATAACTGAAGATTTACAGCATGCAGTCCAGCCTTCTGGCTGGATCATTTTTTGTTATCCTAAGCATGGTGGGGAGTCTACCTAAAACTTATAGTGTTTAGATCTACTCAATGGATCAACACCTATTCTCACTAGACAGAAGCATGAGTTTTAACTCTAGAGCAGATGCTCTATAGGCTTGTCAGGCAGTACCTGGGTGCTCTTCACATACTATTTCCATGTATTTCTTTGTTAAGTGATACACTGAATAAGTAACTTTTTCTATGATTTACGAAGTGACAATAAATGGTTTTCAGTCTTTTCTTCCAAAATTCATGTTTTATTCTACATCCATCATTAACACATATGAACATAAAATGACAATACTTTTTTCTGCTTGTTTTTCTCATTTTAAGAGGCAGCTGTGACATTACACACAATACACTAAATAGCTTAGTTTCTACTATGCCTACATATTCATACACAACTCATTTATTCCAGTTCTCTTTGAATTGACGAGCATTGCAATTCTTGAGCAAAAATATACCATCTCAAGAAACAAATCTACTTCTTGCTATACTTTCTCTTTTGCCTTTTTTTTTTATTTCATATTGAGTCCAATATTGTGGAAAACAGCGACTCTTGTAGTTACTAGTGGAAGTATGAAATAAAGCTTGATTTTGGATTAAACCTTGTAAGATACATTTTGAAAGAGGAGGTATTTTCCTATATTATTTAGGTACTTGGGAAAATGCCATCGTCAATAATAATTTATAAGTAGTACAGGAAATAGATTATTGTTTCAAAAGCAATGGACTCTTCTAACCTAGATGGCTGTGCTAAGCATAACATCTTAAGAGGGAAAAAAAAAAATTATATTA
>VXBH01002663.1:4458-19883 GCA_013400035.1 Rynchops niger | reverse complement strand
AGGTGTCACCGGCCCCGGTCCCGGCCCAGGCTCCGGCCCCGGTCCCGGCCCCGAAGCCGGAGCCGGGGCCACGGCCACGGTCACGGCCACGCGTGGAGTGCGGGCTCCCCCAAGCGGCCACCGCCGCCTCGGGGACTCCCCCGGGAAGGGCAGGGGAGCATCCCCCTCCTCTTCCTCTTCTCCGACAACTCTCTCTCCTTGGATGCAAGGACGACGAGGGGGCTGGAATCTCGGGGGGAGGAAGATCAGTGGAGCCCACGGGGTGTGGATGTGTGTGTTTGTGTGTGTGTGTGTCTCAAATCCCACCGTTTTCACCAAATGGCTTATCTTCTTGATGAAGTCAAATCATCCCAGATGCCAGACCATCCAAAAAAAAAAAAAAACCCAAACCAAAAAACCCCAAACAAACCCAAAATCTCACTCTGAAAATCCTGCCCATGTGGGTGAAACCCTGATTTCCCAGGAATAGCGAACCAGAGACAGTCTCCCGTGGGGCTGTTTGGTGGGTTTCGGTGCTCTCTCTTTTCACCCAACACCACAATGGCCTCCTGGCATAACTGTGACACCCTCCCCAAGCCCCCCAGCAGCTGCCAGGCCTCCTTACGGGACCCAGACCCCAGCAGCGGCACTGGTTAGTAAGACCGTACAAGTTCTTGTGTTTATTTCAATATTACCACTTCCATAACTCCCGCTTGCCATGCTACATAAGTAGGCACTGAAAACGTTAAAATATTGTGAATATCAAGAGCCCAAGCCATGCAGACATTCTGCTGCAGCAGACTGTAGTGCACTGGAAACAGATAAGTGACATATCACGATCTCAGAGTCTCTTGCTAACTCAACAAGCAAATTGAGCTGAAACAAAACAAAGCAAAACAAAAAAAAAAAAAAAAAAAGAAAACCAAAAAACAAACCCAGGAAAGATTAAGTTTTAGAAAGAAATGAGCGTTCTGCACAGAACTAATTGCACTACAGACAGCCAATACGTAGCATTAAGCAGCCATGGGAGAAAATAATGGGTTTTTTTCCAGCCGAACATCAATTGTGAATCTGTTCAGCTCGCAGAAATAAGATGCCATGCATGCAGCTGGAAGAGGTAAGCACTGGCTGCACCTTCCACTACAGACCAAGCCTGTGCCAGTTCTAGCTGCGGAGACGTCTCTCCTCGCAGCCGGCAGAAAGCCACGGCGAAGGTTCAGCCTCTAAAGGGAAAAGCTGGCTTTGTTTCAGGGACCCTTCCTAAACGTGCGGATAAGTAAGGATGGATTTATTTGTTAACGGGTTTGGGGAAGTGGATAACATTGACCTTTTCCGTACTAGTTTTGCTCAACACCCTCATCGTGTAAATCACATCCCAAACCAGACAGTTGTAATTTGGGGTAAAATCTAGGCCCTTAACTCAAGCAGTCCCTTATTAAAATTATGCATGCCTGGCACTTCGAATTGGGCAAGAAAAAGGATGGCCAGCCCAGCCTGCCTACGTGCCTCTGTAGCTGACTAAGGGAGGGATGGAGGTGTTTCAGAGGACCCGTGGAAGGGCAGCCAGCCTGTTCGGCTTGGGTGCTGCCACATCTCCAGCTGCCCCTTCACAGATACAGCTGCACCCACAGCAGGGGCCAGCCCACCGCGTACCTACATAGAGCTATGTACCCATAGGGGCAGGTTAGATTTCACATCTCTCCTGCCCGCAGGCCCTACCTACGAGGCTGAAATCCATCTCCCTCCTCCCTGCCTGGCCCAGCACTGTGTCTCTCATGCTCCAGCTTCTGCGTCTCCAGCGGAAGGGCAGAAGGGGGCTGGCCCGGGGCATCGCCGTGCAACCCAGCAGCTAAGCCTCAGCCACACCTTCGCTTCCCCTTGGCCTGAATCCAAGGCTTCCCACATCCCAGTGGTGCTCTCCCACCAGGCTTGGACCTACCGCTTAGCAGGTCACATAAGGTGAGCTGCAGTAGGTGCCCGGCGCCTACCAGTCCTAAACACCCGGCCCAAACACACAGCCATGGGCTGTTGCGGGCAGGGGGAAGCCCTGTTGTTTAGGTGTCCCAAATGCTTTCTCTTTAAGATCAAATTCAGCAGCGCCCAGGGAGTCTGGGGTAAGAAGGACGCGCTGTGGGGTTTGCAGAAGTCCTTGGAGGCAGCGGCTGTGACAGGGGCAAGCGCTGTAAAACACGAGTAACAGCCCCATTGGAACGCCACAATCCCAACCTCTTACCTGATACCCAAGGGATATATGGCCCCTTTTCTCATTTCTGTGAGTTTTGAGACAAAAATCTAGCGTTGCTATTTCTTGACCAGAAGGAACAGCCTCTCTGCCTTCCCTGGACAGATTCTGCTGTTCCGTCGGAGTGGGGCCGTGACACATACGAACTGTCCGGCAGATGGAAAGAAGCGGGAAGGAACTGTGGTTCCCTCACTCTTCCAAATTTAAACCCATCACCTGTAGGAGACTTCTGGGAAAAAGTGTTTTTATAAGACAGTGTTGTTCTGAGGGAAAAAAACCAAAAAGCTAGGGAGCAAGGCAGTACGCTTTTTCTCTTGCAAAGAGGAGAGTGCACATTTTCACTCAGCCTCTTAGGTTTAGGAAAAAAAAAAAACCTCTTTATTAATAAAACCCTGTTCAACATTTTTGGCTGGTAAACCGCAGTAGCATTGACAGTATGGTACGTTACATGCCGCACGCATGGAGGTGATCCATCTGCTGATGCGTGGCGCTAAACTGCTCCAGTCCGAAGCCACCATTGAATGTGGCAGCTCCAACGACCGGGTCTCAGGTTCAGTTCCTGCCAATGGAAAGATGTAAAAACTGCCAAAGGACTCAACGTGTAGGAAAATGCAAAAAGGTGGGTTGCCACTCCATCCCCTCCGCAACTGACTTCTTGCTATCAGGTCACAGATAGCCCCTGATATTTAGCTGGAGACCATTAATCCTGATCCGTGCCTCCTTTCTGAAGATGTGCCACTTTGAGCAGTGGAGGCACAGATGCGAAAGCCTCTGCGCCTTTGGGAGAGCAGCAGAACACCCGTGGATCAATACCTTAACTTGAAAGCTGCTGTCATTCTCTGACAAGACTGAATTATTTAAAAGTATATAAAAAAAAAAAAATTCAGAGTGGCATTGTAGATCTCTAGGTTTGACTGGTACCTGCTGTATTTCGCTCTTACAAATCCTTTCTCTCAGCCAATTCAAAGATAATGTTTTACTCTTGTGTAACATTTACGTTCTTCATGACTCTCCTTAATATGAGGCACCGTAAATATGACCTGATCACACACAGATGGAAAGCGAATTGCAAGTTTGATAACTCACCCCCAGGTCAATCAGCAGGCACAGCACTGACAACGAGACAGCCCAGGGCTTCCACCTGAAGTCTCGGTACCTACCCACCACTTTTTCTTTCTCCCTCCTCAATCGCTTACAAAAGATGCGTATCTCATGCTCAACACCAGGTAGCGGTTGCAGACCTTAAGGATGAGATACCTACCAGAGGAACGGAAGTTACTCCAAAGCATCCTACCAAGTCTATCGATGCATTGTATGGAAAATAAGTATATGAATGCTGAAAACAGCTTGTCAGTCACCTTCAATGAGCCCTCCGGAGGGGTCAGATTAATGTCGCGCCCCAAAATAGTAGTTTTCCAAAGTGCCCGATTAAGCAGTTTATCGGTCCTGCTGTTTTGCTGTAGTCACTGCAAGGGAAGAGCTGCTCCCAGCAGCAGCAGCAGCCCGGGAACAGGCATTGGGAAGCGACAGCAGACGCCAGACCCAACCATCTCCAGCAGCATCTCGAAGCAAGAATGAGAATTGCTCGCAGCAATCACACTTTCTTAGATGTAACGCGTCACTTTGTTTGAATTCCCATTCCAGTTTTCATTAGCTCTGAGCTGCTTTTGATAATTTCTAGCAACTGTTGAAATGACTGATTTAGACAAGGTGCTCTTGGTCCTTGTATGAGAAGCCTCCTGTGCTCAATTAACAGCTGCCCAAATTGTTTAGTATTGGATACAGGTACTAGAAAAAAATAACCTAAAGTGGCTTGCCAATTGCATCTTTCTCTCGCATTCAGCGTACTTTTTAAAAATATGGACTGTTTAATGCCTGTTATCTTCACTTTTTAATTCTTTTTGCCTGTGGTGGGTTTTGTTCAAGCTTGCAGCTAATTAACAAGGCTAATTCTAAGCACCATTTATCCTTCTTATAAAGCATCTATGGGGGCTGAACCACTGGGCTCCAGCCGCGCTGGGAGACCCACCGGCCTGACGTCAGAACTGAAAATTGTTTGTGCGTTTGCGGCCAGAGAGATGGGCAAGACCTTGTTACAAAAACTTATTTTAACTCCTAAAGATATTTCGCAATTCAAAACTGCACGGTCACCGTGTCCGGGCATTTTCTTTTGTTTCTATCTCTTCGAAACTGTGAGGGAAAGTGTTGTGTTAAAAATCCGTTTGTAACAATAAATGCCTGCATGGTATACGATGACATTGATATTACCAGTGAATAAACAATCGCAGGACGCGCGGTATCAGGTCTCCAGTGGTCTGTTTAAATTCAATGAAGACGGCCAATCGCATCTTAAAGTAACAGAGATAAGTAAGTTCCCATTTTCGAACGTTTTCACAGAACACTACACTTTACTCCCTCCCACTGGACGTATCGCATGTGAAACCACGAGTACTGAGAGCGCGTAACTGCTTTCGCTTCCCCAAATAATCACGCACTCCTGCCACATAATAATAATGTAATAAAGTGTATTATAGGCTCCCAGGCATTAAAGTCTGGAAATCCTGATACATTTTGCAATCTGGCTTTATCCGTGTGGTTTTTTTAAACCGTTTGCATGATCAGAAGTGCCACACGGAGGAGGTGTGTGATTTTTCAACACCGTGAAAGCAGCCCTGACAAACAGGCATCTGTCAGAAACAGGGCAGTGAGAAACGACCTCTGAAACCGTCCTTTGCACGTGTCAAAAGTCATCTGCGTTTTGCCCAAGATGGACAGAAGCCGGGTCCAGTCCTGTCCTTCTGCTTCTCAATAATCGTAAGCAACAGGAGCTGTAAGTTGGTGCTAGAAGGTAGTTTTAGCACGTTTGAAACGATACTGGCCTGAGGCAAAGTTGTGATACAAAAGTCGAACGCTTCAGTAGGTGCTGGAGATGAAAAGTTTCAATTTTCCATAAGTCTTAAAAGTCTTAAGTTTCCTTAGAGATGCAATAAGACAACTCAAAGCTTTGTATTTGTTTTAGTAAGAGCGTTGGCTTGAACAATGAACAATAACACTTAATAAACTCTACCTAGAAGAAAACCGGCACCGATCACACCGATACTGATTCGATAAGTAACTCTTAAGTTCGAGGAACAACTGAGGGAGCTGGGGTTGTTCAGCCAGGAGAAGAGGAGCCTGAGGGGAGACCTTGTCACCCTCTACAACTACCTGAAAGGAGGTTGTAGAGAGATGGGGGCTGACCTCTTCTCCTTGGTGACAGGTGACAGGACGAGAGGAAATGGGTTCAAGTCATGTCAGGTGAGGTTTAAATTGGATATTAGGAAACATTTTTTCACTGAAAGGGTTATTAAACATTGGAATAGGCTGCCCAGGGAGGTGGTGGATTCGCCATCCCTGGGGGTGTTTAAGAAAAGGGTAGATGGGGTACTTAGGGACATGGTTTAGAAGTGGCTTTTGTCAGGGTGGGTTAATGGTTGGACTTGATGATCTTGAAGGTCCCTTCCAACCTCAGCGATTCTATGATTCTATGGTTCTGAACCAATAAACAAACCGCTCAGGTAATTAATGAAAAAGGTAGGACAAAGTCTAGCAAAGCAGTTACTGGTTTCCAATTCAGTACTCGGGTTGTTCTGGACAAGTCGAGTCCAACCCGTTACGTGTCGCCTTCTGGTTCCCATTTTCAAAGGGGCAGAACGCTGTAACATCTTTGCTAAATTTAGAGTTTATCCTGTTACTTAAGTTCCACAGCATTTAAACACAACTGTATCACTACCTATATAATTAGAGGGATTAAGAAATACGTTATGGTAACAGGATTTGTGTTAGTGTAGGAAATAATCCTTGAAAGAAATGCAACAATTATTTTTTTTCCCGGAGGTCTGTCTCGGCACATTGCAATCTCCGTATTCCGCTCTATATTCCGTCTGTCTGTATCCATCTGTTGTCTCTTGCTCTGTACCTACATCACAAGCCATTTCAGGCAGCAAAACATTTATTTTGTGTAATGCACCTAATTCCCTGTGCTTTCATAGGGCTACAGTAAGATAAACATTAAACAATACCATTTTTTCCTAATAAATAAATAAATAAACAAATAAATAAGCAAGCTTACAAATCCATCTCTAAAAACACCCAGGGTAACTTATTTCAAAACAAACAGTGATAAAAATATGCCCAAACTGTTCCTCTGAATGCATCACATTCTGTGTTTTATTTCACTGTTTTTTCAAATGAAGGCACAAAAGGTCAATGAATGTAGACAAATAATTTATTTTTGTTTTATTTATTCATTATTTTATGTACACTTGGTATTTTGCAACACAGTCAAAGGGGAACAAATTAAGTGCAAAGCAAGATAAATATTATAGGTTGAATACGTTTTAACACATTTCTGTCATCTCTGAATTAGCAGACACTGATGACCCAGTGAGGACATTAATTTCAACTTCTTTCTACCGGCAGGAACAGAATAAAACGGTACAACACAGTATTATGACATTTTAAATGAGCCCATGCAGCGGAATAAAACAGGCTGAATTTACTAAACAGAAATAATTGGCGTGTGAATATGCAATTAACTTTTTAAGACAAAAAGAAACTATCTTCGAGTTAGCAATATAAGGCATTAGATGATTTCTCCATAATAAACGCAATCATTTATAAACAGGGGGCTGACACCTCTGTTTTACATGTGTTCAAGTAAACCCTTACCTTCTGCCACAAATAGGTAGTAAGTGGTACAAGACAAAGGTGTTCCAACGAGGAGGAGCCAGGTGCCGCTGCCTGAGGGGGGTCCACACAGGCACTGGAGACCTTGGGGCTTACACAGAGAGAGGAGATGCGGTAGTCAAATCCGAACAGAAGTAATACCCTAATAACCTCCCGTTTACTACTGGCCAAGCAGAATACCGAGAAGGAAGGAAAACCCCATAATTTTGAGATGCAATCAAGTATTTGCGCAAGTATAAAAAAAACGCAGAAGCCTCAGAGGGGAATATTAAAAACAAAGACAGAGAAGATGCTGAATGTGTACGACATTGAATGACAGCACAGAAAACGCATCTGGGACCTAAGATTGCACATACAGACACAGCCCTTGGAATATTGACCATACTTAGGACTGCAAGGCTGTCAGCTTCGTGGGCCCATGTAGCTTAACATCAGGATGCAGCCATGAACACCACATCCGTGAAGCCCTGCCCTCACCTCCCACTTTTGGTTTTGCTAATCGGTGCCTTCCCCATGCTTTAAATGTGCTCTTATTAGCTTTTCTAATCTAAACCTCCAACGTCTTGTTTCTCCTCTGAGACCTTAGTTAGGAATTTTATTGAAGCCAGTCAGGACTTGCACGTTCTCAGATGTTCACAGTAACATTTTATACTTTAGGGCTTGAGCCACCATTATGAGGCGAAAATAAACCACCTCAGTTTGGATGGCTTTTGGATGCAGTCGTGAAGTTATCTAAAAGTCAAGGAGCCTCGGAACACAATCGGAAGTGGCTATCCTCCTTTCCGCTAATTCAAATTAAGACTTTTGAACAGCCAACGTGCTCCCACCTGCTGCTTGTTATTCTGAAGTTTACAGCCCTCTTTCTTCTTCAGGTTTTAATGCCCAACTTGTGAGGGGTAAAAAAAAAAAAGAAAAGAAAAAAAAGAAAAAAAAAAAAAGAAAGAAAAAGGTGTTTTAAACACTCAGCTATTAGAAAAAGAAGCTTCCTAGTTTTAGCCAGGACATTTTGTAGGTAGTCATCAGATGCAGTTCAACCACCAGAGCAAAGGAAGCGGTGGCCTTTGATAGAAGCAAGAGAAGCGAGGGGGCTAACAGGGAGTATCCAGGAGTATCTAATTGTGAATCCACACGCGCCAGGATGGCACACGCGGTTCAGGAAGCTGAAATCTCCCGAGAAGTTTTACACAGTCTGCGTGGACCTCAGCTTCTCCAGAGGTCACTTCAGGACCATAATTTAAGATTGATCTCCTGATCTGAATCACCCTGTGGAGGAACCTCCCTCTCCAGAGCGAAGGGATCATAGGAGACTTGTTTGCTAACTTTAGTACCTACCCTAGATATTTAAAATTAGATGATATAAATATCCTCCAGCTATAGAAAATGTGCTTAAAGGCAATTATCCCTTTTGTCCTTCTTGAGTTGTTATTAAGGTGCTTACTGGCACAGCACGCGCAGCAGAGCTATTTACAGACAGTGTCCCGAACTGTTCCCTCGGTTGCCGCTCTTCCACCTTTTCTACAAATTAGTCCCTTTAAAAGGTAACGCAGTAGGAGTTCGTTGTACCACTACTCAAATTCCAACTGTTGTGGCAGAAAATGGAGCATACCATTAAATCGCAAATACAGCGCAAGTATTTTGTTGCTGGTTATTTGAGGCGGGGCAGGGAGAGTCCTATTATTTTTAACTGAAACCAGGCGCCGGGTTCAGGTATTTAAATTTGAAGGCCCGGAGATGCCATTCCTCCTCATCCACACTTAGGAATAAAAGTGAGCAGGAAATTTCCCCGGGCAATTCACGCACCTGAGAGAGCAGGCCAGTTCCCGCACACCCCAGCTCCACTACCTGCCTGGGAAGGAGATGAATGCAAGAAGCCAGAGGATGCCAAAGAGCTGTAGTGGCTTTATGCTCGTGAGGAAGAACGAGGGTGAGACCACCTACATGGATTTCGCTAAGGTGGTTCAAAGGACAGCTGGTAATTAGGACTTGTCTGTATATGGAAGTTAAATCACAAAGCCCCCCTGCAAACACACCAATTCCTGGTTATTTTAATTCACTTCCGGTAACTATTCCAAAATAACTCCACGCATTGACTAGCCATTAGTTTCCAAATTACAACCGAGCCAGCTGTTTTTAATTTGCCTTTATTAGTTTCAGAACAGCGTCTATGTTGCAGAAACCTGTGGCATTGCAATAAAACTGTAGATACCAAGGTCTGATAGAGAGAACCCGTCTCCTGATGGTGAGCCAAAGACTGACTGTACTACCCAACAGCTCTTGACAATGGTGTAATGGCAAATAAATGCACAAAAGACGGTAATTCACCACAATTATACAACAGTATCTCCCTAAAATGCTCAGGCAGCTCAGTGTTTCATAAACTTTGTCCTCTTTTTCATCTGAGCTCAAGTTTTCATCTTTTTGACATTATAGGCAGCTAACTACTATACTCGGTTTCCCATAGAGTAAACAGAAACAAATGGCATCTAAACCATGGTAACCCAACTAAACTGTTCCTAATGGATAGGCAATTTGGTTTCTAAACAGAAACTACTGCCAGTACCCAAGAACAGGGATGTTCATCTTAGTCCTTGGTCTAACTTTCAGACTTTAGAGTGACGACAGTACTCCTGTAAACTAATCCTGTGTGTTCTGCACATTACAGAACTGTATGTCGAGAACAGTATCAAAATTTTAATAAGTTACATTTAGATTTTCCTACTAACCTAAACCAAGAAAAATATGACTTCCCTTAAAAAAAAAACCCAAACAAAACAAATGAAATGAACAAGTGAACAAGATTCTTGTGACTGTTCTCAACATTGCAAGTTTCTTAGGTATTATTTCCTTTCTCCCCCGCTACCACCTTCAGCAATCAGTACACTGAAGCTACAGAACAACCAAGTCTCAGGTTGGAAGGGATCTCTGGAGACCATCTGGTCCAGCCCCCAGTTCAAGCAGGGCCACCTAGAGCTGGCTGCCCAGGACCGTGCCCAGACAGTTTCTGAGTATGTATGTCCAAGGATGGAAACTCCACAGGCTCTCTTGGTCATCCTCACCATAAAATGTGTCTTCTTGTGTTCAGACGGAGACTCCTGTGTTTCAGTTGGTGCCCATTGCCCTTCTCCTGTCCGTGGGCATCACACTGAGAAGAATCTGCCTCCCTCTTCTTTATCGCTCCTCTCCATCAGATATTCCTATACATTGATAAGATTACCCTTCATCCTTCTCTTCTCCAGAGCCTTCTCTTTACCATTTTTACCTCAAAACTACAGTTTATTTGTCCTCAAAAAAAGGACGAATTGCAATAATCTTAAGCAATTAAGTCTTACATGCATTTGTGTGTGCATGTACAAAATCACTTCAAGAGTTTAACAAAAAATACAGATAGACAGCGGTAGGCGAAGAAAAAATATTTTTATGTAGTTCATAAAAATGAAACAAAGAGACACCAGGAATTACTGCACAAGCACATACATGAAAGGTCAATATTAAGAGCATCCAAATGCTAACTCTTGACTTAGAAGTGTGAGCACGTGAAATTATATGGGAAACTCTATTTCTGGGCAAGTTAACAGCTGATCTAGAACTTTCTTTCTTACTTTCTCATGTCTATAAATAGCTTTGGCCACTCTTTCGTGAGTTTCCAGATAAATCTGGGTAAGTCCCCTTTGTTTCTTTTCTCCACTTTTTGACATTTGCATTTCTTCAGTATCCAAGGAAAAAGAGAGAGCTTTCAAATAGTTGAGGGGTCTTTATTTGTTTTTAGAAAAGGCGAACAAAACATGCACGAGAAAAACTTCACTCCTCACAAAGGATCCTAACTTTGTCTGTCCAATCTGTGCCATTTATCATTCTTAAATGAAAAGAAGACAGGGAGAAACTAGAGCTACATAATCTATAATAACAGTACTTAGTCCATTAGGTAACAAGGGAAATCTCACCACTGCCTGCTATTACTGAGGCTGAATCCTCCTCAAAAGAGCCACCCCTTGCCGAGGCCCTTCTTTGACGATCATGAGGATCTGTAACACACACGACTCACACCTCAGCCCTTCCCCATGTCAGTTCTCACAACTTGTCCCATGCCTGGTAATATTTAATAAAGAGCCCTTCTCAGATTTCATTATCAGGCCAGAAATCTGAAAATCACAGAAATCACCATCTCGGCGAAGGACAAATGCCTTCATTTGGGAAAAATGTTGACTGTGTCTAACACAGCACGTACAGATGCCTTAAACCAGGAACTTCTAGCCTAGTAACTTCAAAGGCTCACGGAATCACTGCAAAAGAGTAATAACAAACGTGTAAATCAATATACAAAGTCACCCCCACACTCCATATAATAAAATGCTACATTTTATCTAGTTTTTATAGATGTATTAGTGTTGCAGATGTGATGTGGGAAACATATCCTGTAAGATGCAATAAGTACACACAGTGAGAATCAAGACTAAACCACACAATTTTTGCAAATGCACAGCGGGTAACATATCTGATGACAGGAGAGCAGTTAAACTAGTCATAGTCTTAATTATAGCCATACAAAAGATTATCAAAATAGCTGCAATACATTAATTACATCTTCCCGTTAACATCATGCATTTACAGAACTATACATACAGCAAGTTAGGTACGTGAGATTTCAGAACAGGGAAAGGGGATGCATTTGCACCAAAAAAAAAAAAAAAAAAAAAGACACATCACCGGCATTGGCAAGAGACTCAGGGGCAGAAGCAGATCTTGGCATTTAAAACTGACTTTCCAAGTTGTCGGCATCTCTCTCATTTGCTTCTTTCTGGATGGATTTTGGAGGGTTTTGAGGTTTAGGGATGGATGTTGTTCCCATCCTGTTTTTTGCTATTGCAAGACAGGCAGTACAACGCTGGATGGAATGAATGTCATTTTAGTATTCTCAAGCCAAGTATCTAACCTGAGTTAAATCAAAGCTTCCACAGTCTCCAGAAAAATGACTCATTCTGCTTTCCTTAAATATCTATCTTAGGCGGAGATAAATAGGTCTCTAGAGAGGTCCAGAGTCCTCCCTTAAACTACATGTCGAACTTTCAGAGAGATGAATTCTACTCACTGTGTACCATGATAACTGGACATCTTGTACCTGGAAGCGCTGGGATGACAGCCCCAAGGAAAGAATCAGGCAGTAAATACAAGGCTTTTTTTTTTTTTTGTCTTGTCTGAAATTTGGACCTCCAAGTACATGGGGATTTTAAGGTCCAAACTCCTATGGCAAAAATTGTTCTTCCACACAAGTCCTACTCACAAATGTACTTAACTACGTGCATAACTTAAACAACAGAAACCTCATCCATTTCCATAGAGCTATCTAGCCAAGCAGCTCAGGCTTATGTAAGTACATTATTGAACCGAAGCCTTCAAGAGTTGGGAAAATGCTTTAAATGCTAAAATTAGCATATGAATTTTTAAAATGACGAAAAGAATGACGTATCTACCTACATGCCATCCCACACCAATTTCATACAGATAGTACCCAAGCCCCCCTTTAGTTTAAGAACAAGAACACTTCACAGAAAGCCTCTGTTTTTCTGGACATGTTAGCCATGTTTTTTTAACATCTGTTGCCAAAGCACATCTTTTACAATGCTTCAGAAAGAAGGACAAGATCAAATGACATGATAAAAAAAAATGGAATATGCTTAAAAGCAGAATTTAGATAACATGACTGAGGGACGGTCTAGTGTTGGAAATGACTACCCAATTCCAGAATAATTAAATTCCTCCAACTGAGGAATTGCCATTTATCTTGGATTAAATGAAACTGGAATAAATTTCCCTCCATACGACTGCTTCACAAGGAGGCAGTCCACAGTAGTTACCGGACTTTGCATTCACACGTTGCCATACCCTGTAACACCTTTCACGCGCAGACAAACCAAAAGGCACTTGGGCAAAGCAACACAGGAAATCCAGCACACCTCCTGCCCAGGCTTTTCCGGCTGCACGGGTGGAGAGGAATTCAGTCGCCAGGTACAGTAAAACGACAGTTGAAAACAGAGCTGCTGTGAGACACCTTTTGCTATTACATTCACTTCACTAAAGTAATTCCTACACGAAAACCTCTTGAGGTTTAGACATATATGTGTAAGTATGTACACACATACAAAAAAATTTCATATATACACACAAACTTATGTGCTTATATGTATGTATACAAACTTATATGTATGTATAAATATATAATTTATACATACATATGTATAAATAGATATCCACACACAAGTATAAAATAGCAGAACTAAAAAGACAGTGATCTATTCTTGCTTCTTTGTTACATATAAGGAAAGCATCTTATTTTCTTTATCCTGTAAATATTAGAAATGTCAAGTCTGGTCTATCCTCTCTTGGCTTGGAAGACTTCTTGGATGTATAAAGTCCATAGCTTCTCACCTGCTGATTGAAGGTTAAAGTCTACAACTACAGACGGAAGTCTTCCCCAATTATTTCTCAGCTATTTGAATTAATTATGTTAGCAATAGCTAAGTTTTAAATAGTCCAAATAAGAAGGAGACTGCAATTTATCTTTCAAGTGACAATAGAGAATTCTTGATGAAAACAATTTCAAACAGAAGGCACAACATAAGAAAAAAATCCTTTAGTATGAACGACAATTTAAACCTCCTTTATACTACCTAAAAAGCAACAGAGAATGAAATCCTTTACACATATATGATTACAGAAACACTTATTTGATTCAGTGACGTTGTAGAAGTGAAACTGTATTATTTACCAAGTTTACCAGTTTGAAGGCACAATGGTTATCACTTCATCCATATCCCATTCTATTTACAGTGAAAAACAAACAAGAAGGATCTCTAAGAAAAAAAAAGGAGATAAACACAGATGCACCCTGAGAAGTGGAATTTCACAACAAAAACATTTGTTCTGAAATACTGTTCTTTGTAAACTCCCATTATCTGAACCTGTGTTCTCCTATAACTAGGATAATAATGTTTAATACTTGGTTACAATGAAAAACATTACTTGCAGATTAAAAAAAAAAGTTAAAAGTTAAGCTCCCCGAAAAATTAATCAACCCAAACCTGACTAAAAGAAATGAGGTCTCACACAGAATCACACCACAGCTGACATCTGTCAGCAGGGAAAAAATAAATAAATCCGAATCTAAAGATCTCTGACAATGTCCAGTTTTCTAGAGAAAAAAAAAAAAGAAAATGGAATGGCATAATCTAGTTGGAAATCCCATAGTGCCATCTGTGTGGAGGAAAAAAAAAAGAAAATCAAAAAGCCAACCGTGCATGACCTTTGGATCTGGAATTCCCAAAAGATTCTGTAAAATTTAAAAATCTGAAGAAAAAGGTCTTTTTATAAAATCTGATGAATGTTCTGTAGCTGTTTCATGACATGGTTTATAAAGTATTGGCACCAGCACATAGAGTTCAAAGCGTTCATTCAGGAGTCGCAGAGATTGTCAAACTTTGAATGATTCGTAGCAATCCTCTAGTAGCGGTTGGTTATTTACTGCACAAACTGAAGTATTCGTTGCCAGCGATCTTCATTGCAATAATGTACTTCTGCCAGACAAAATATTTTCCTGCTTGTTCCAGTAGGTAATGAGTGCCACCGATACAATAATAGTGGAGCCAATATCAAATGACAGGTTGTATTTCATGATCCATATTAATCAACAATGGCTAAAAAGGTAAAATTCTAAACTCAGGCTATACATAGCAACACACACTAGCAGTGGTATTCAAAAACAAAAAAAAATAAAAAAAAAAAAAGAGAGAAAAACTTCATCCAAGGAAGCGCAAAAGGAAGAAACCTCTAGAATTTGTTCATTGACATAGTTTTTCTTCTCCAGAGGCTAAACAGCGTTAAAGAGAGAGTACAATAGTACTTTGAGCAATCACCTCTTGGAAAAACAACAACAAAAACAGAACCAAAAACAAATCCAACACTAGGATTTGATGACTATTGAATCACCAAATCATATTGCCCTTGTTTCAAACCCGCTGTATTTTCATTGATGTTTTACTGAACAAAGATGTTTGCTTTTACACTTGATAGTGGACTTGATGCCAGTGTAAGGGAGAGGTGCTAATGCATTACTCTTAAGTTCTCATTTTTTATGGTAGGTTTTTTTATGTTCTATTTTTTAAGTTTTATTTTTTATATTTTTATGGTACTTTGCATGATAACCAAATGTATCACAAATCAAGTCTTGACCATGAAAGAAATTTGAAAAAAAAAATTGCTCTGGAGTTTTCTACACATTACCAGTTACGACCCTGAGCACCTGTCTCAAACTTTACATCCCATACCAAGAAGCAGCTGGCAATTTTCTCTTTCATTTCTGCTCTAAGTTCGGGTGGAAGGTTCTTGCACTTATCTGTTGTGTCGCTCAGGCTGGACTGTAAAACATCACTACATCTATTTCAGGTGGAGGAAGGGAGAAAAATCTATCAGATACAATTCATTG
>VXBH01002662.1:0-10054 GCA_013400035.1 Rynchops niger | reverse complement strand
AGAAGAACGAGGGGCCCAGGTGCATAGCAAAATCTGTTGTCTGTATTTCAAAGCTCTGAACACTGCTCTGAGCAGGGGAAATATTCCCGAGGTGCACAGAGGCGGCCCCAGAGCAGAAGCATGCACCTGCCCTTGGCAGAATGTGCACGTCAGGAGAAACACGCCACCCCAGCCCTGGCAGTTTGCATTTGGCACTCATTGGAGCTCTGTTGGTGCAAGGCTGAGCAGATCCCCCAGCCGGGTCACAAGACTCCCAGTTGTGAGTTCTCTGACGCACCACCAAGAGAAAGAGGCAAAGTCCCACTTTTCCGCTCATGTCAGCTGACAATCCTAGCACTGCCTGGTGTTGTCTGAGTCCCAAAGACACAGCATGGAGTTGTGCCAAGGAGCTGTAGACGCTGGGATGTTGGCACTTCTTAAAAGGCTCCCATTTCACCTGAGATAATCAAGGCAAGAAGAAAACAACCAAACCATACAGGAGAAGCGTGGTTTGTCTTCAGACCGGGGTTTCTAGCAAGGGACGGTGAGGGATGCTGCTGCTCAGGTTTTGCAAAGGGCCACACCACAGCTCCTCGCGGGCTCCCTGCCCAGCCCTACTGCCCGGCAAAGGGGCACTGCACATCTCTGCCAACTTGCCATGCCCTCAGGCTATCGCACGTGTTGAGAAGGGGCCAAAGCATCACCGTAGTTGCTGCCAGTAAGGGCCCTCTCTCCTGTGCAGGATTCTAAGTACCCCTTTTGCATGGGACTTCCCAAAGAAGGGGGGACAAAGTCTTGCTTGTCCCCCCTCCATGCTTTCATCAGCGCTTTCTGACTCTGCCCTTGCAGGTGCCGATTCAGTTTGGCTGCTTGGATTCCCTGGATGAGCTCTGACGCCTGGGCTTCAGCACCAGCTCGGCGGAGGCGAGGAGAGAGGCACCCGTGCCCTTCTGCTCTGGCCGGCACAT
This sequence comes from Rynchops niger, assembly GCA_013400035.1. Lineage (NCBI taxonomy): Eukaryota > Metazoa > Chordata > Aves > Charadriiformes > Laridae > Rynchops > Rynchops niger. The sequence goes on along the minus strand of VXBH01002662.1, from coordinate 9,107 downwards.
CTCGCTCATGCACCACTGTCGCGGTTTGGGCTGGGCTGGCCACTACACCAAACAACAGATGTCGTCTTTAACCTCTCTCCCCTTCCGAGAGGGAGGGAGAGAAGAGAAGAGAGAGGGAGACAGACTTATGACTTGTTAGGAATCTCAGCTACTTCAATGGAATATTAACCATAAAAGAATAAAAAGAAAAAAGATGGTATTAATGATGAAATCATGAAATATATACAATATATGTGACCCCCCTGGAGCTCCCAGGGTGGCGATCACATCACCGGCAGGCACTGGGCAAGTACCAGACTAGACTCGGTGACAGATGGGAACTTCTTTCCAGACCTGGAATCAGGAACGCACGCGTTGGGATCAAAGGCAAACAAAACTAGAGAGTCCTCCTCAGATGCCGGCCCTTGAAGAAAGAGGCCGAGCCCTTTGATCCCTCAGCTTTTAGAGCCAGCACGATGCAGGTGGGATGAACACCCTGCTGGCCAGGTTTGGGTCACCTGTCCTGTCCGCTCCTCCCCACACGTGGTACCCCGCTACGCTCTTCTGCTTCCGACCCCTCAACTCTGTGCAGAAGAAAGTGAGCCGGCCTGGGTTGTTCTAGCAAGAAGTAGAATCGGGAGCCTCCCGGCACACCATTCCTTGGTATTCACTAGAAAGAGCAGACCTTAGCTGCTAGAAGCGCCCACTCTCTGAAAAATATGCCCTTAATTTCAGAGAGTGAGCGACCCAGAGGAGCCTTAGGCGCAAAGGAAAGCTACTGAAAAGACAAGGGCTTCGGTTTTCCCTCAAAGCAGGACAACACTAGGTGGGAGCAGCCCTGGACCGACCCTCAGAGCCATCCCACCCCTCGCAGGAGGCCTTGCCGGCTCACTTACCAGCTCCGGGAGCAAATGCCCACCAGCTGGCACATGTCCCCAGCTGGGGAGCTGGCATGTGAACTTCCTATGGAGCGTGCTACGCACAGCGCTTTATGTCCACTGGGAGGGACAGGAGGGACAGCATTCAAGCTGGACGGTATGTTCCATGCTATCAAACCCTCCGGCTTTTATTTACAGCTCCTCATTCTGGGTGGACAGATGCTCAACCAACTTGCTCGATACACGAAGGCAGCACCCATTGCTGCTCTTTGGTCAGGGCAAGTACTCGTACGTGGCACACAGCAGAATACCCTTTCTAACAATCCTGTATTACTATGTAGTTTAGAAACAAATTTTTGTATATACTGTATATTTTTTTGCATATAGCTTATGGTATTACGTACAAATGTAGTGAGTTAACTCCCTTTCCTCCCCTTAAGCCAGTATGGGTCCTGTAATGGGAGATCTGGTTTAGTGGTTTTGCTATTTAGAAAGTAATTTTTTTCACATTTTTTAAGCACACGCTTCTAGTAATTTCATTTTATTCACAAACTAGTCTTATAGTGAATTTATTTCTCTATTAGTAAAAAGCAGAAGGAATTGCCAAAGTCATATCCCTCTACCTCTCCCTCTGCATCCTGCAGTGTGAAAAATGGAAAAGAATGTATACTGAAAAAGTCTATGGATTAGGAAAGAAATTACTAGAAAGAGAATTATAAATGCAAAAGAAGAATGGTAGCTTGTCACACACCTTACTTGACACTTCTGAGTGGGTGTCAAGAAGGTGGATAATGCCAGCAGTGTTACATTGCCTTTTTGGAACAGGAACGAAGCACAGCGCTGAGCTTTAAAATGTACAGATTAGCTCCAGAAAAGTATTGGCCTGCTGTGGGAATACAGCTACATATATTATATGCCTCTAAGGTCAGAAAGTTAAGAAATTATCATTTCTAAAAGAAAATGCAGACAGGCAGCAGACAGGAGCATTGAGTCACTCCGCTGCATTTTTACCTTCAGCTCCTCATTCTGGGTGGACAGATGCTCAACCAACTTGCTCGATACACGAAGGCAGCACCCATTGCTGCTCTTTGGTCAGGGCAAGTGCTCGTACGTGGCACACAGCAGAATACCCTTTCTTATCAGTCTGCCTCAAACACGACGAGCTTGCACTTTCCATTAGGTCAGTAACGCCCCATCAGCTACATCCAACATTCCTTTCTCGCTGCTTCTCCTGCACATCGGCTCTCTCTCCGGACCGAGGCAAACGCACCCCTTTCTGCCCGTCACAGCCAGAGTTTTGAAACCGCCTTTTCCCAAAGCTCCAAATACTTAGATAGCCTCTAGGGTTCTTTGAGGCCTGTATGATGGCTCACAGGGTCAAGGTCCTTTCAGAAGGAAAGCCACAACAGGGGAAAGAGATTGCCCGGCTGAGCCGCGGGTCTTGCAACGATTGCGCAGGAGTGAGCAGAGCATGGCAAGGCAGGTGCAGCTCTCCTAGCTGGCATCTGAAGCGTTGCAGAGGCAAGGCCATCTTATCTTCACGGGCAAAGGCTCGCGTGATACCCTCGGCAATCCCTGCCCTCAGGAATTACACTCCCAACTTCCAGGAGCTCTACACTATGGCAAAACGGACAGATTTTAAAGGAAAAAAATAATCCTTATGCAGTCAAAAGGGGAAATGTCAGATCTCTACACCTTCCTGCGGTCTTTCTCACCATTACCCTGCTATTTGTTTACCTGCTTCTGTGGTTAATTGAGAACTGCAGATCAGCATTTGCTCCAGAGTTACTAACCACAATGTGTGTTCCACATGTTGCTGCTCTGCAGGGCCAATATGGGCAGGCAGACAGTGTACCTGCCATCTGTGGAGCTTAGTCCACACGGGGAAAGAAAATCAAGGATGCCAACTGCACTCACATCACACAACCATGCAGATGTGGGAGTTGATGGTGCTGTTGTACACGCAGCTGTCTATTTGCTTGTGCTTTGTACAAACTTAGAGTATCTGCTAATACATTGGAATACAAAGTTGTGGCCCTTTCTTTTTTCTGTATCACTGGTGTCTCACTTCTATTGGGCAACTTAATAAATGAAGGATTATTTAAATGGCATTAGGAAATGATAGCAGGCATCCCAGCCGTCTGCAAACAAAACCCCCTCAAATCTCAGTCCTGATGGAGTCCCTTGTTTGAAACAGGATGGAATGACCGATACGTGCCTAACTCCCCTTGCCTTTGCTGGAGTACATTGCACGGACTGTCTGCAGTTCTTAGCATTTCTTCCTATGTCAAATGTGTGTCTAGCCAATCTCAATATTTAGATGAGTCTTCCCTTCCCTTTTGTCATGCAAGGGTTGCCTTTGCTTTGTCCCAGGAGCTTTGTTTTTCCTCATAGGCAACCTGAGGAGACACCTGCATTCAAGAAAAGGTCTTGACAAGGAAAGAACCCAGTATGTTACTACTTCCTCTGATCTGGGAAAGAAAATCACCACTTTTTTGCCTATCACAGAAGGTCAATATTTCTGTTATCTTGCTGTGCTTTTATTCCATCCTTCTTCACCCTCCTTTGGTTAAGGCCAAAGCACTTAATCTCTTGGCTGTGTTGCCATACCACAGACTCTGTTAGGAAGAGAATAATTTAGAGATTGTCAGGGAGCTTCTATTTATGGAAAGGAGATCTTTTTTTTTTTTTCGTTACCTATAAAAGGTAAAAAGAACTCCAAGTTTGCAGATGACACCAAGCTGAATGGTGCGGTCAACATGCCAGAGGGACCTGGACAAGCTAGAGTAGTGAGTCCATGCAAAACTCATGAAGTTCAACAAGGCCGAGTACAAGATACTGCACTTGGGTCCGGACAATCCGCATTATCAGTACATGCTGGGGAAGGATGTGATAGAGAGCAGCCCTGCTGAAGAGGACTTGGGGGTACTGGTGGATGAAAAGCTGGACATGAGCCAACTGTGTGCACTCGCAGCCCAGAAGGCCAATTGCATCCTGGGTTGCATCAGAAGAAGCGCGGCCAGCAGATCGAGAGAGGTGATTCTCCCCCTCTACTCTGCTCTCATGAGACCCCACCTGGAGTACTGTGTCTAGCTCTGGAGCTCTCAGCACAAGAAGGACATGGACTTGTTGGAGCGGGTCCAGAGGAGNAAGGCCAGGCCTGATGAGGCTCTGAGCAACCTGATCTAGTTGAATATGTCCCTGCTTACTGCAGGGGGGTTGGACTAGATGACCTTTTTTCTGACCATAGTCCCTTCTATGTTCCCCCAACACGTTCTATGATTCTATGATTCTATGAACTGGTAAGTTACAAGGGGACAGTCACTTCAAATTTACTTAATCTAAAAAGTAGCTGATTAATTAAATGTATTGTCTATCAGCCTGCAATGATGAGTAAGACTCCTCCTCTTCCTCAGGGGGAGCGGGGGAAAGGTACAGGATGCTGTGAACAAAGGGTTTTAATAAAACTAACGTTCCCATTCCCTTACTCCAGCAAGGAGCAGCAAAACAGGGGCAGCAAGGGGGTTGAAACATGTTCTCTCATCTCTGTGGATGTTTCCTACCTATTGGAGCAAACTGGAATGCTTGATCTGGACCACCCGAGATGACCATGATGCCCCCTCAGTGGTCATCCTCAGTTACAATGGGATGACTGAATTATGGTAAGAAATACAGGCCTATGTATGCGCTCATGAAATGTGCAATTCTGATTTTATTTCTAAAAATATGTACATACTTAGTAAACATGACTCACTGCTCTTTCTTCTGGCTTGAAATCTGTAAAATACAGAGGAGCGCTACGTGGGAAATGGATGATCACATTGTCAAAGCCAACATCATCATAGATCTTAGGTGCTGCTTATGCAAGTCCATTTGGCCTTCTTACCCCTGCCCCATCCATTCCAGTGACCCAGGAGACCTTCTTGCCATCGTAGTAGGTTGTGCCTCCTGAAACACGTCTCGTGCAGAGAGGAGCACATGCACATCGGTTCTCTCTCCAGTGACACAGGACTGGTTCCAGAGCTGTACTGTGTTGCATGATGAGCTCCGGCACTTTGGCCATTTGTCAGGCAGTTCCCTAACACTACACTTTCCCCATTGGCGTTGGGCTAGAAAGCATCTCGTGATCATGCAGCATCCACGCTCTGCACAGAGGTACAGTCATCTTGGTTAGAGTTTTCACCAAAAAAAAGCAGCTGAACTTGTCCTTCCAGCCCTTTAAAGTGGATGAGTAGGACTGCAGACACCCATTAGCAGCCTGGGCTGGTCACTCACCTGCAAGGGCTCACACAAATTTCTGCCCAGGTCAGGCAAAGAGAGGCTGTATTCTGAGCTCCCTTATCTGAGATAAGTTTTCTGCTCCATTCCAGACAGGCAGCTAAGAGAAACTCTGGTCTGCAGTTGATATCTTTTGGCCCTTTGGTTTAACCTAAAACAATATTGGAGGCACTGTCAGTTTTATTCATCTCTCTATTTTTACGTACCTAAAGCTGTCTGTGAAACGCATTTTTCAGCAATGCAATTCACCAAAATCTGCCCACCCCCACCCAGAGCTAACCCTTAGTGTAACTATCAATCTCTTTACAGCTGTAGAGAATTTCAGAAAAAGAAACTAAAAAAAACAGTGAGAAAGAGAATTTTAACAGAAGAGGAATGAAGTAGATGCACGTATGTGTGCATTTGAATTTGCCTGGTCCCATAAAGCCAATGTAGGCTGCAGTTTTTAGCTGGACCGGTAAAAGCCTCAAGATCACTCTATTAAATTAATGAAATTTCATTGAGAGCAGACAACAAGATTAAAAAATCTTCTAAAAATATAACAAAGCTATTAAATTCATAAAGTAACAATAAAGGGGAGAAATCCTGAGGAAAAGACTAAGGCTTTCACAAAACTAAAAAAAAAAAATAAACCTCTTTCTTTTATGTACAAAACAACCATGAAAAAGAACATTTTCTTATCAAAATAATAAAAACATTCTCTAAAAATCACAGAGCAAACGCCTCTTTATTGCAAGGGGAAAAGCATGATATAATGGGAGAGGTGCAAGTTCTTTTACAAAGCCTGAGCCAAATGAAGCTGAGCAGAAAGAGGAGTGCAATTCTATTTATAATGCACTGGTACAGTGTAGGTACAGTGTAGGTACACCGGCACTGTGTAGGTTTCTCCACATATGTGAACCAGAAGAACATTCAAAATGCATTTCTTCTAGTGACCTTTACTTAGGGAAAGGAAATCAGTGAAGCATAATGCTTTTACATAGTACACCGAAGAGCATCCAACTCCTTATTAAATGCCTAAGCAAAATGCTTTGCCACATACTTAAAAATGGGTTTACGGCACAGTACTCTGAGATGGTCTGTGGGCTTTACAGAGGTGCTTACATTTTCCTTTGATGTACCCGCTGCCAGTCATGATCGGAGAGAGGATAAATGACTGGGCAAAGCAGTTAACTGAGATGCTACGGCAATTCCTGTATTCCCACAACTATACCACAGATTTAGATATGCCATGTGTATACACAGTCAGAACCGTGTGCCTCAGCCAGAGGCCTTTTCATACAAAAGAGGTGAAAAAGTACAAGCTAAAAGAGTTAACACAGTACATAAATCACGGAATGCAACATCAGACTTCTTAGAAGTGCACATGTGCCTGCTGTTGCAGAAGATTTAGAAAAAGCAAAGCTCCAGTTTTAAGGAAGATGATAGCTGAAAAGGAAAACTGAAGGCCAATACATCACCTTGGGAAAGATGAAAAATGCCCTAGAACGAGAGCATCTCTTCAAAGAGGCATGGTGAAATGTGTTTCCTAGCTGGTGCTGTGTCAGAAGGAAAACACAGGAGTTTCATAAGGACACAGTGTCTTTGGAAAAGGGTGAGAGAGGTGGAGGATTTTATAATTCTGAAATTATTGTCCTGTGTTCTGCCTTGTCCTGTTTTGTAAAATGTCTGCGTGACGTATGCTTCATCTTGGGGAAAACATTCGGTGTTGGGCAATTGCTATTACAGAAGAGAGCCACCCTGACCTCAGGAAGACTTCCTTGCTTGATTTAAACCAAGTTATTCAGAACTACGTATTCTGTTATTCCATATAAAGGGAACGACTTGCTGATTTCAGCCACTGACTCTTTTACACCCATTTGCTGCTATAAAAATTAAGGTTAAAAGTAATCTCACATTGTCTAAGGATGCTAATTTAAAGCACCATTTCTAATTTTCTGTAATCTAATTTTGCAAATGAAAATGTGGGAAGAACATTGAGCTATTTAAGAGACTACCAAGGGTTAAATGGTGAGGACAACTGTATGGGTTATAGTGAGGGAACTGTAGCCAGAATCATGTTTAAAGCTTTGTGTTTAAAGCTACAATACGGCTTTACTTCTCTTGAGGAGTAACCTGAAGAACACAAAGTAAGGTAAAAGCTACTACAACCTGAAGAACACAAAGTAAGAGAAAAGCTACTATAACCTATGACTTGTAATACTAAGTGTTTGTTATTTATCCAGACAGTATCAGCCTCCACACACCATGAGTTTGTGGGGTGGATAGGCAAAGCATGCAGCCTCCACAAGCTGAGAAGTTGTCACTGATGACACTCTTCACTGCCACGTGCTTTTTACCACATTTTTGCATGTTTTCTCTCTGCTTATATGAGGGACTGAGTTGACTGTTTGTTATATTGAACACTAGTGAATGAAGTATAAATTCCTGCTAATTGCCTATCAATAAACAAATTTTTAAAAATACTATATTATTTGCATTTCTAAATCCCAGGTTACAGTTTCAGCAAACAAATGTAAATGTAAAATCCTGAATGTAAAAGAGTGAACGTTGGTTTTGTGCACATTGCCATGTGCATCCTGCATTGACAGTACCTTTTGTTGAGATCAATAGGAGCTACAGTTATCCAGTACATCCCAGGACACAGTCCAGATAGCTGCTATTAAAAAGTCATAGATATAAACTCTAATAGGGAAAGAGAAGGCTATCACAACCTGTATAAATCAAAAGCTATAAATTCCAAATGCTGTACTAATTGCATTGTATAAATTCAATAAGTTAAGGAAAAAGAACTCAAAGAAAGTCTTAGTCAGCATGATTAAAAAGTAAGTTATTTAATTTTATTAGGAACTGCATGAAAAATTGTATTGATTCATTGCTAGATGGAAGTTGGAGGTCTGTTAGTTTAGGAAAAGCATAAATATTTTGCTCTGCAGGTCTATTGAGAATAATGAACAACTTCCCTTCTGAGACTAATCCAAAAAAGATGAGCAACAAGTATTTTTTTTAACCAGGTCTGGCCAATTTACATCCGGTGTCTTTACAAGCCTGTGTAATTACTAATGCAATCTTCTCAGAAACTCTCAGAACCCCGGGGAAGCTCCAAAGGTCTGGGAAAAACATAAACTGTTTGCATTTGAAGAGAGCGGTTAAAAAAAATTGGGTAATCTGGGAACTTTAGGCCTGCCGACTTGACATCAATCCTCAGACATCTATTTTTCCAGTGTGAAAACTACACATTCAATGTAATAACTAGTAAGAAATGATGCCAAACACTCATGTGACACAGTAGTGTTGATCAACATTGATATATGGAACACAGGTCCTCTCATATTAGTTTTGCTTTGGTGTTTTAGGCTATTCAGTTGTTAGAAACTGAACTGTGGTATAATGTTTAATAAGAAAACACCTTATACACCACCATGCATTTTGACTGATAATTGAGACAGCATTTGGAGGACAGAGCACAGGTGTTTGTGGTGGTAGGTTACTGAATGTAAACTCCAGTGGTGCTTACATCCCTGGGACTGCCAATGGAAACCTTGGAGAGATGAACAGAAAAAACAGAGGACAGGAGTGAGGAATTCTACTTTGCATTTGTGCATTCCCTTACTGGAACGAGCAGTCTCTGAAATCAGCAGTTCAAAAGATGTTGATAAATTGAAGAGGATTTAGAGAAGAGACATGGGATGTATAAAGGACTGAAAAACATGCCTTATATTGACAGACCACAGGAGCTCACTCTCTTTAGCCATCAGACCATTTCTCCTGGCACTAGTAAATTTATTGTGCTGTGAGCCAGTTCAGGGAGCAGCTCTGGCTGGCAGCTAACCTGCCTTTTTCTGTTTGCCTGTTTAAGGTTTTCATCTGCACCAGGTCCCTGAACCCCATAGCCCCATGGCCACATAAGCAGCGCCAACACACAACTGGTTACAGGGGCAGGTGGCTGGGAACCCAAGGAATCACGGAATC
>VXBH01002661.1:45279-60494 GCA_013400035.1 Rynchops niger | reverse complement strand
GAGGAATCACCGGTGACGCCGGGGTGCCGGGTGCTCAGCGGCATCCGATGGCGTGACACTGCGCTCGTGCCACCCTCCTGAGACCCCTCCATGGTGGCATGGCGGCTGTGCCCCGCTCCAGCTGCGCTGCGGAAGGTCCCACTGGAGCGGGCTCTGGGCTTCTCTCCCACCGCGCTGGCTCCCCTCCGGGTGCTGGGGGCCCTGGGGGTCCCCAGCCTGGCCTGGGGGTCGCAGAAGAGGGGTTAGACCCACTTGGAGCCCCTGGCAGCAGGCTGAGAGAGACTGGGACAAGTGTCCCTACAGGGTTGTCCCCTCTGGGACCGGGTGGACTGTGCTCATAGGCTCACCGGGACGCTGGCATTGCTCTGGTAGATGGCATTTTTCTGGCACAGGGCGTTCCTCGCTCTCTGGCTCCGCCGCTGCTTCCTCCTCCGTTGCTCCAGCTGCGCCGGATGGCAAAGCAATTCCAGGGTGTCTGCACCCCATGACGCCTCACGCCTCCCCGGTGCTTTGTCCCTCCCACCCCAAAAGCAGTGGCACCCAGGGACTCACCGGCCGTGCCGGGCCGCGGAGGTGAGCTGGGGGCCCATCGGACACAGAGCTGTCGGAGCCACTGGTGCTGTGAGGGGGAGACGAACGCTTGAGCCCCCACCAGCACCCTGGGGCTCTGCAGGGTCCCCGGGCCGGGCCGTACCTGGATTCGAGCTCCGAGGGGGAGACATCGCTCCAGCCAGAGCCCAGCTCCCGGCCCAGCCGCTGCCGCAGCAGCGCATCCACCTCCGACAGGCACTGCTGGAACTGCAGGACGGAGCCAGCGTCACCACGGCCCCCCTTCGACCCCAGGACCAGCCTGGGTGCCGCGGTTTGAGCCCACCTTGGCAGGATGGGGGTCGCAGAAGTCAAGCAGGGTGTCACAGAGGTGGTAGCCCAGCGACTTGAGATCCTCCGTGGTGAAGTGCGAGTTCCTCCTGCCTGGAGGGGACAGGGGACAATGAAAGAAGCAGCGGCTTCCCAACGTGGGGACAGCTGCCAGCTGACACACCGGACACTGTCACCTGCGGTGGCCCCTCACCCAGTGTGGAGCCACCGAAGGCCACCTCCATGGTGTAGCTGTTGGTGACGCCCATGCGCCACATGACAACCCTGCCCGTCCCTGCTTTGCTCTTCTGCACCTTGAACTTGCAGCTGGGAAAGGAAAACTAGGGCCAGCCCTGGGGTCAGTACGGCGGGGGGGGATGTGTCCCCCTCCCCAGCCCCACAGGGCCACCACACGGTGTCACCGTGAAGCTCAGCGAGGACGCCATTCCCTGGCTCCGGAGCGTCCCACCTTGTCGGGGGCATTTTTGCTCAGCATGAGGGGGAAGACGCGCTGGTGCAGCCGCAGCCCGGTGCCGGCCCCGCCGCCGTCGCAGCCGTACATGAAGACGTTATTCTTGCGGCTGTGCCCGTGGAAGTCGCAGTACAGCACCACCTCCCGCTCTGCCAGCACCCTGCACGCATCCGGATACGGCCACCGTCCCCGCCGCGGGAGCACCACCATCCTGCCGGCTCCCTCTGTCCCCACCTCACCTCTCAACCATGGCCCGCAGGTGCCACACGCCGGGGAAGGAGCCTTGGAGCGCCGTCCCGTACGCCCTGTTGGGATCCCGTCCCGCCAGGGAGCAGCGGGAATTGCCCACCACCACCCCGTCAGGGTTGAGCATGGGCACCACCTTGAAGACGAAGAGCCGGCGCAGGAGCCGGGCGTCGGGGTGGGCGCTGAGGAGGAAATCAAGGAAGCCCCGCATGGCCCAGGAGCTGCCGCTCTCCCCCGGGTGGGCGCGGGCGCTCAGCACCACTGCCCGCTTGGCCACCGTGCCGGCGGGGCTGGTGATGGTCAGCAGGTAGATGATGTTACCAGCCAGGCTGCGGCACAGCGCCCGCACCGCGCAGTACTGCGAGCACACCGGGTCACCCGCCAGCGCCCGCAGGTAGCGCTGCAGGTCGGAGTAGGTGTAGGGGTAGGAGTGGGCGAAGAAGCAAGTGTCGCCGTCGTGGGGGAAGCGCACCATCCAGGAGAGGCAGAAGGCGGCCGGCTCCTCCCCGCCGCCCCGGTAGTAGCGGATGTCAGTCCCGACCCGGCGCCAGCCAACGCCACGGCTCTGGGCGTCCCGCTGGGAGTAGAGCAGCGGCCGCATGCCCTCACCGTAGAGGCTCTTGGGCTTCGCCAGGTTGGTGATGGTGAAGCGGTAGAGGGGGTCTCGACGGGTGTTTTGGACGCGGAAGTAGAACCACTGGGTGTGCTTGGTGGTGTAGAGGTCCGGCCGCAGCGTCAGCACGTACTCGTAGGGGCCCCTGCACAGCAGGACGGGCCACGCTCCAGCTCCCGGCCCTGCTGCCGTCCCCTCCTCACCTCCCCCGTCCCCTCTTACACCTTGACAGCTTGCTGGAGGTTGCCGCTCTCGAAGCGGGATTCAAAGAGCAGCGTGGTGTCCTGGGGACCCTCCAAGGGCACCGCCGGAGAGGAGAGGGGGCCCGGGGCCCCCCCAACCCGAGCGCGGGTGAAACAGGAGCCTGGGGGCACTGCGGGGGGAAGCAAGGAGGGATCGAGATGGGGGCTTGGGGAGACTGCGGGGGGGCACACGGGGGTGCTGCCTGCTCCCCGCTACCTGGGCTGAGGTGGTAGACGACAGTGCCTTGCTCCTCACTGCGGGTGGCCAGGGGCCACTCGTGGCCCATGGGCTGGCAGAAGGGCTCTGGTTCAGGGGGGACCCACTCTGGAGGGGGGGGACACACAGAGAGGGGGGCCGTGGGCATGGCAGAGGTCCAGCACAGGGGTGAGGGGCAGGGGGTGGCTGCAGCACTCCCTCACCGATGTGTTCGATCGTCTCCTTGATGACTTCGCACTCCACGGGCCAGCGCGGAGGGGGCAGGGGTCTCCGCGCCGAGGGAAGGGCGAAGAGATCCCGCGGCTCCCCCAGCGACCCACGGTGCCACGCTGAGGGGACCAGTGTGCCCCAGGGGGGGGATGGCTCCAGCACCCCAGGGGCTACAAGGGGAGTGGGAGAGACTGGGGGGCTCCCGCCAAGAGGGGGGAGCCCAGGCCGGGGACACCCCCCAGAACCACCCGTCACCCCCAGGGCAGGGAGAGGCCCCCAGGCAGCACCGAGCTCGGTGCCGGGGGGCTGCGGGGGAGTAGGGGGGGTCTCACTCACAACTCGCCTCCTGCCCAGGACCCCGTAGGCAGCCAGGGTGGGCACTGCCCATGCTGGGGGCCTCGGGGGGGTGCTGCTGGGAGGCCCCCCCCGGGGACACGGGGCTCTTCTGCCTGCCCGTCTTCTGGCCTTGGGGAGAGCATCACTGCAGCCCAAAGGGCAGGGGGGCGAGGGGACGCGTTCCTGGGGCCAGGGCTCACCTCGGAAGTAGCCGTAGAAGCGCAGGTGGCTGCGCATGAAGCTGTCGTAGGGCTCCGGGACCAGCGCTCCACTAAACCCCCCCGGTTGCCCCTCCCCAAGCCTGGCAGCAGGGCGCCCTGAGGGCCGCATGGCTGCCAGAGGTCCAGCACGACCCTTCTCCGCTCCCGGCAGTGTCAGGGAGCCGGGACGCGGTCGCTGAGCAACCAGCCAGCAGCAGGGAGGGACAGGGCGGTCCCGGAGCGGAGCTGGGAAAGGAGCCAGAGGGATTTCGTTATCCTGGCAGACACCGAGGGGAGCCCGGCCACAAAGAGCCCCAAGCGCGTTAGCCCAAGCCACGGCCACCACACACATTGCCCCCGGCCTCCTGCCATCACGGCAGGGCCAGGGCCAGCCCCAGCTCAACAAGACGGCACATCCCAAACTGCTACAATTTATTGGACAACGGTCAAGGGGTGAAGGGCTCTGAACTGTACAACTAAAAAAAAAAAAAAAAAAAAAAAAATCCAACAAAATAAAACAACAAAAAAAAGAGAGCGCGGCACGCCTCATGTGCTGGACGCGGTTTTCCTCCGCTTCAGCCGCGCTCGCCAGTCCTCTGGCAGCGCCTCGAAGTTGGCGTTCCTCTCCGCCATGCCACTGCGGGGACAAAGCAAGGGGTCACCACCCCGGTGGCACAAGGTGAGAGTCCCCACCACCCTCGTGTGCCGCCCCTGGGACCGGAGACCTGGACCCCAACTCTCTGTCCCCCCAAGGAGGAGCCGGGCGACATACCACGGGGAAGGGCCCGTACCTCATCAGCTGCTGCTGCTTCCACTCCTCGATGCGCCGCTGGGCCGTGGTCTCCCGGTCCTCCTCGCTGGAGCTGGAGTTTTCCTCCTCATCCAGCTCCCGCTGGATGCTCTGCCACTTCTTCACCAGCGACGGCATCTTCGTTTTGCCCTTTTTGCCCTGCGCCAGAAATGCAAAAAGGCTGCGGTGAGGGCGGCTGGAAAGGGAGGACATCCGGCACGCCAGCGAGGCGCCGGTGCAAGAGCCTACCTTGTCCTTCCGCCCCTTCCTCGGCTTCTCCTTCTCCGGCGGCGGCGGTGCCTTGGGGGTGGGAGGTGGGGGCGTCTGGGGGGGCGGTGGTGGTGGCGGCTGCTCAGCACTGGTGGCAGTGGGCAGGGCCCCTCGCGGCGGGGCCGGCTGCACGGTGGCGGCAGCGGGCAGGCCAACGGGCGCAGCACACTCCGAGTAGCTCATGACAGAGGGGGCAGCCGGTGCCGTCACGCCCAGGTAGCCGGACTGCAGGCCCAGCGCGGTGGGCTGGGGGCCGGCGTGGCCTGGCGCCATGCGGAGGTTGGGGCGTCCCTGGATCTCCCCCTGCAGCCGCTGGCGGGGCCTCAGGGAGGCCAAGGGCACGGCCGACGGCTGGTACTTGCCGGCAGCCATCAGGGGCTGGCTGTAGATGACGGGGCAGCTGCCAATGGTGGCCGTTCGCTGCATCAGCCCCGGGTTCATCTCCGTGGCTTTCCTTTTCTGCGGCTTGGCGGAGAGCAGCGGGGCTGGGGTCACTTCAACGGTGCCCTGGAATAGAGTGTCAACATTAGCACCGAGTCGGGAGGGACCCCCATTTCCAAATGTCCCCTCCCTGGGCTCACAGGCGCTGGGGGACTGGCTGAGCCCCGGCTTTGCCCAGCTGCCAGCCCCACCGCTCACCTGGCTGCTNGCGGCGGCGGGGGCGAGTCTGGTGGAGGCGGAGGCGGCGGAGGCATTTCCAAAGGCAAGGGAGGTTGGAGGACCGGGACAGAGGACTGAAGCAGAGTCCAAAATGGAGTGAGCGGCATGAGAGACGTAGCAGGAACTTGGCCTGAGAAGGATTCTTTACAAAGGGAGCCTGAAGAATACATATTGACACAGGCTTGAAAACCCACGCTACGGACCGCGCTGCCTGCTCCTGCCCGCTGCCTCCCTGCCAGGGCCCTGCCCGGGAGCGGGCAGGCAGAGCTCAGGCCACGGGCTTGACCGTCGAGCTGCACGCCGCCTTCCCCGCCACCGCGGCGACACCTAAAACCGATGGGGACAGCTGGGACGCGGGAGCAGCGCTCGTCCCGGCTTCGCTAAAGCCACCGTGAGGTGCTCGGGGAGGGAGGCCACCGCGTACTGCTCTGGCGCTCGGCGAGACCCCACGACACCCCGCTGCGGGGCCAGGATGCCCCAAAACTGCAGCAATACCCCCCCCCTTCCTGCCCCCCTGCTGTTACCTGTGGAGCGCTCGGCGGGGTCCTCGGCGCGCTCTCCTTTGTCTTTTGGAGGTGGTTTAGGAGGACCGTCGTTTTTTCTGTCACTGGTCCGCTGTCCCTCCTCTTCGTCCTCCCCGTCGGGGAACTCCCATTGCGACTCTCCTGAGCGCTCGTTAACATAGAAATAGCGTCTATGCTCCCTAAATCACAAGAAAGAGAAGGAGGCTTTAGATTCCCTTCCCCGCCACTGACACTCCGAGGCGGGCCTGCCCACGACAGCGGTGCGCTCTCGCAGGGAAGACCCTCTGCAGCGGGGCTGCCGCTCTCCCAAACACAAACAAACAACTTTGAGGACAAGAGGCAGGAGAAGCCCGGAGCCGATTTCGCTCAAAGCTATTTGCGTTGCCGGCTGCGTGAAGGTCGCCCTGAGCCCCCCGCTCCGAGGGAGGGGAGGGCTGAGAAAGCAGGCCAGCGTGCGGCAGAGCGACGTCTCCCTAGCACCGGGACTTTCAGCCGCCACCTTTGGCTGAAATAGTCGCCCTCCGAGAAGAGGCACCGGGGAACAGCCCAATGGAGAGAAGCGGCTGCCCCCCTACCCCGTGGTGCGCGGAGGTCGCTTTTATGATACTCTTGGTGTCAAACACACAGTGAATGCTAGAGAGAGGGAGCGGATCTGGGAGCTGAAAAACAAAAGAGCAAAGATTTCAAACAAAGGAAAATTCATCAAGAAAGCCAAATAGACAAAGAAATGTTTGGGTCTGACCTGCTGGCAGGAGACAGAAATCTTGTTCTTCGTTCCGTCGGTGAGTTGAAGTTTGTCCTTTGTCAGAGCTGTTGGTCAGAAGAGTTGATCCAGAGATCCTGCAAAGTTCACAGAGCTCTCGCATGCGCGACCCCCCAGGCCCGCCCTCCACAGCGCTTTACACTCGCGAGAGTGAAAACCAGCTCTGTCCGATCAGGGAATCAGCTCCGTCTCAAAAGCACTGAGCACTCCGTTTGGATCCTCCAAGTTTGGTGGCTGGCCCAAACTCTGCGAGTGCCGGACGTTTCTCTGCCTGCCCAGCACTGCTAACAGAAGCTGCTCTCAGTCTCCCAGAGGGACGGCGCCACGTCGTCGGGTGGTGATGGTCACAAATCATGTCTGAGATGTCAGAGATGAAAGGTGAGAAAGGTAGGAGAGCGCGTACCTGTCCCAGTGGCAGGACCAGCCTTTAGGGGTGGCGTTTATTTCGTATTGTTTTAGCTGTTCGGCTGCGTCTTGGAGTTTGCGTTTGAGGTAGTTTCCATTGAGAGCACCTTCTCGCCAGTCTGCAATGCGGGTCTAGAGGGCAAGAACCGGGGGAAGCCGTTGAGGGAGGCTGCAAGCGGCCCTCGGGACAGGACTCGAGGTCCGGGAGGTTCCCTTACGGCAACGGGACTTGGGGGGGCCAGGAGGAAGACACCGCCTCCGCGCAAAGCCATGCTCTCCCCCCGCCGAGGAAGGGCCCTGCAGGAGGCAGGCCGCACGGCGCGGTGCGGTGCCGCCGTGGCCACGAGGTTCACGCAGCACCGGCCCTCGGCGCTCGAGCGGCGGACAGTATTTGATCCGCTTCGGAACAGAAGGCCGGAGCGAGGGGCGAAGGCTCGGTTACCTCTGTCTGCAACAGCAACATGTGGAAGTTGGAGATAGATTGTCTGTTGATGCCCAGGAACTCCAATTTACTAGTCAGAGTATTTGCCAGCTCTCCGATCTGAAACTGCCAGGGAGAAAGGGCAGAGTAAAGAGCCGCCCCCGGGTGGCGTCACCGGGCGGCTGCGGCCCCCACGGCTCGAGGCCTTCCCCGGCAAACAGGACTCGGGACGGCCCGCGGCCCCTCAGCCAGGCGGGACTGGGACGTGCCACCCTGAACGCGTGCGCCTGTCACCCCCTCTACCTCCTGCGCCCCAGGGAGGGGGTCGGTGTGGGGCAGCAGGATGAGACCTCCTCCATGGCCGCGGGAGGTGCCAGCGAACCCCAGCTCCTTCGCGGGGACCCTGCCCTGCTCCCAGCGCCTCTCAGCGCGGTCGCCCCTCTGAACCAGCCGAAGGAGGGCTACGGGCTTGGTCTGCTTCGGCGCCCGGGCTCTGGAGTTACAGCAGAGCAATCACCAGGGCAGAAAGCGTTAAATACAACACTTCGACCATTTCCCAAAGGAAACGGCCAGGATATAATTTCAGGCTTCATAACTCGCCGCTTTCAGGAGGAACAATCTGGAAAGCGCAGGAGAGGGGTAACGGCTCTGGATTTACTCCCGAGCAGAGGCAGTGTCTACGTTAAGGCTCAGGCCAGCCCACAGTGAACACCGTTACTCAACCCCAGCGTCCCGCAGGGGCCAAACCTCCAATCCAGGCGCTGCACGGGGACACGGGGACCCCCTGTGTCAGTCCCCCTGACTGAGGGCACTGCGTGAAAGCAGCTACATGCCAGAAAGCGACTCAAGAGCAAAAACGGGGCGGACGCCTGCAAACGACATCACGCTTGCTTTAAGGAGGGCTCTAAAAATGTCTTTTTTCCTTCACTCTTGGGAAGAGGCTTTGGAAGGTCCCCAAAGCCGACAGCGCAGCGTCTGTCTCCAGAGAGGGGCACGGGCCAGACAGACAAGCCCGAGGCAGGGAAATGAATTCCCGCATTAACGTGGCTACGGAGAAGGCAGGGAAGATCCCAGAGCAGAGGGTGACTTCGCAGCGGAGGACTCGGATCTCCTGCAAACCAGAGAGCCGGCAGAAGAGAAATTACCCCGAACCGATGAAGCAAACGGTACCGATTACCCCAGGAGACGGCATTCCTCCAACAGCTCTAAAGGGATCCTGCATGGGAAAGCACCACGCTACAGCACACGGTCCGTCACAGAGCACCGCCAGTACCAGGAGAAAAGGGGACAGCAAACGTGTCAGCTTAAAAGGCTTTTGGCAGCCATCTGGGACGCAGCAGCCAACGAGTGCGGTCCTGCTGCAGGCTTTTTGTCTTTTTTTTTAACTTTTTTTTTAAAAAAACAAAAAAAAAAAAAAAAATCAGACAAGCCTCCTGTAGATGCTATAATGAGGGAGGGCTCAGTGGTTTTGGGCAGGGAACATCCCATCTCAAAACTCTGTTACAGAGTTCTTTTATGGGAGATGCTAAATCTGTCGCAAGGACAATATGGAAGGCCTTCCCTTTCATGCTGGAAAAATGATTAAACGATGGGAAATGAGGGCAGGACC
Source organism: Rynchops niger (assembly GCA_013400035.1). Taxonomy (NCBI): domain Eukaryota; kingdom Metazoa; phylum Chordata; class Aves; order Charadriiformes; family Laridae; genus Rynchops; species Rynchops niger. Next base: position 51,658 of record VXBH01002661.1, on the reverse strand, counting down.
AGAGGTCAGCTTTCGCTGCGGGTCTCCACCGGGCTTCTATGACAAGCCGGCGATTCCCCACCCATAAACCATCTGGCACAGGGAGGTGACAACACTTGCTAACGAAATGAAATTACTCAGGAGCCAAATTGAACTCTGCGGGAGATCTCCGGGTAAAAGCGACCAGGGAATCAGAAGGATAAATAGAAAGATCCCCCCTAGCACTCTGCGTAACGTACACCCAGAGCCTGTAGCTCTGCGTGTCACCACTACAGCTCAGGAAGGGGCTCTGGGAATCCTTCAGCCGCAGCCAAAAAGAGCAAAACAAGGCTCGGAAGAGAAAACATCAGCACGATGCTGCAGAAAACCCCAGGGCTTCCCCAGTTTGCATCGAACAACTTCAAAAAGTCGTGCTGGGGAGAACGGTACTGGCAGCCTCCAGACAGAGAAATTACAGACGAGGAGTCTTCAGCCTGGGAACGGGACGACTGTAACGGGCACGTGCCAGAGGACTGTAACATCGTTATTGGTCAAAAGAAAGTCAAGACAAAAGCGTTTGCTCTCTCTCACGACCAGACCCAGGGCTCGGTCTTTATCCCTCCATGCCCCCTTTATTTATTTTTTTAAAACGTTTTCAAGCCTTTGCTGCTGGCTCGTACTAGAGACAGGACACTGGGCTGCAGAGATGCTGGCCCAGTCCTGCGGGGCCGGGGTGAGCTGCTCTTGCAGCTGCGCTGGGATCTGAGGTTTAGAGCTACACCAGGGGCAGGGTCCCGTCCCGCCGGCAGCGTGGGAAGCAAATGAAGTCACTCCAGCCAGGCCAAACCCACAGCCCAGAGCTCAGGTGTCCCCGCTGGCTGGTGGCATCAGAGGTGGCTGAGGGAGACAGAATGTCCCTCCACGCTGCCGGCAGCACGGCGAGCTCCTGGGAGAGCAGTAAACTGGCCAGGGCCTGGGGGAGCTGCCAAGCGCCCAGCCACGTCCCTTAATGCGAGGTGGGACAAATCTAACTGCCACAGGCCTCCGCATCTCCGTACCTTTAGGTCCTGCTCCTCCTCTTCTATTTTTGGTGCCCCTTGTGCTTTTGTTTTCTCCTGGGGCTCCTCAGACTCTGCCTCTTTGTCTGAATTGGCATCGGCTGCTTCTGCGCTCGCCGCTGCAGGAGAAGAAACAATAGGTGAGCCCTTGTCCCGCCACCGCGCTGCCAACAGATGGCTGGAGACACCGTGCCAGGGAACCAAAGCCACTGCAGGAGAGGGCAGGGAAAGAGCCGGGGTTTCTTTCCCACAGGAGCCAGCAACAAGAGCCTGAAATTAAAAAGGAGAGAGGGTCACCGCCTCTGTGTTTTGATGTTGGGGGTCCTTTCAGAAGGAGGGGAAGCAGAGAATTAGAGCTGCTACAGCGCAAGGGCTGAAGGAGGAACAGCTCAGAGCACAGGGGTTCAAGGAAGTGTGAAGAGAGCTAACCGCCGGGCAGGCAATCGTTACACTCCGGCGGTTTAATAGTTTGTCAAGGAAAGGTATCAATGATTAAATAAGTTGAGACAATGTCAAAGACTGACGAGTTCCTAAAACCTTGTCAAGACCGTAAGGTTTTGCCCGAGCCGCACCACAGGACAGCGGTCACTGTCCAAGGGACACGTTCCAGGGAGGGAAGTTTTTCAAGGGACTCCTAAAGCCTTTGGGGGAAAATAAACACATTCCTGGTGTGCCCTGGCCTCAAGGGCAGGAGGGTTCCCGCAATCACCCTCCAGCTGCAGGGTGCTCAACTTTAAACAGGTTATTTGAGAGTTAACACCTTTCTGCTCCCCAGGCGAGCGGGAAACCAGCCCTGCAGGAAGGGGCCGTCTCCAGAAGGTGTCTCCAGGGACCTTCTGCTCGAGAGCCTGCAAGGCACACGTAAAAGGCCTCCAGCAAAACCACCCTGTGAAGAGCCACCCTGGACAAACAACGCCGGGACTTAATTCCAAGCCTGACATCCAGGTCATGCCTCCACCTCAAGCAGACACACATCAGGGACACAACAGGCCCATTTTGGGGCAGGCACCGTCTCCCCCTTCAGCAGGACGCAGCCTGCTCTGGGCTCAGGGCACTTTTGTACCCCTTTTTTTCTGCGAAAAGCAGTTCTCTGCCATTCTGCCTTGCTCTTTGCCACGAGGCAGCGGCTGGCACAATGCTTCGTGCTGGGGAGGGAGTGGGAGACGTGGGAGTCTGGACTGTTCTCTCCAACTCTGCGGCCAGCACAGCTCTGGAGGGGCTGGGGCAGGGGGACACAGGAGGGTGGGTGCAGGTAACAGCCACAACAGGAAGAGAAGCACAGGCTTTAGTGGAGCATTAACAGCCACAATTGTGCGATTTTCCCAAGACAATAAATTCATACAATACTCTGCAACATCCGCTGAGCTGTTGTTATCGTGTATTTGATGAGTCCCTGAAAGACCATGGCCATACCACGGGAAAGCAGAGCGCCAACAGGAACACGAGCTCTGCTGAGGGGCTGCTGTCACTCGAGTGATACATCCAACACACGCCGGGAATCAAACAACCCTTCCGTGAATCAATTTCTCCTCACTGTGAGGTCCTGCCCTGTGTTTCCTACACACCAACAAGTGCGGAGCCAGAGCAGCTCTCGGGGAAGAGCTCGCCTGGCTGAAATGGGGTGACTATCACCAGGTGGCTCAGAAACACAACTTGAAAAGAGGAAGGGCACAGTTCCCCATGTACCACGGTTGGGATTTATAGCGTTGGGAGGAAAACGGAAGGTGGTGGGGTGTGAGAATGCCGTTGTCACACTTCTGTGTTCCTTCTCCTTATAAAAGTATGGCCGCTCTCCTATTTACTTTCCCGATACAGTGTTGACTGTAGGCACTCACCTAGTTATTTTCTTTAATTGTAAGATAAAGAAGAGAATTTGGCAAAGCGTCAGCTTATCCCCACGCTGCCCTGAGCATGCGAGGCTCATGCTGCCGGCCTGCGAGCCTGGCTGTGTGTAACAGGGGTGACAGCCGCCCCTCTGGGCCCAGCAGACATACCTCACTGCCCTTCCCAGCTCCTCTATGCGCCGTGTGGGGCTCTGTGGGTTCCAGGCACCCCGCGCGTCTTCGGGACAGGAAACCCCTTTCCAATTACCTGCTTCTGCTGCTTCTGGGCTCTCCCGGCCCGTTTTGCTGGAGCCTCGACTTGCTGATTCAGGGCTGGCGGCTCCAACAAACAGTTTCCATTTCCCTCGCTTGGAGGCCAGCCTGCGGGTTGTGTCCTGCGAGGCCGACTGGCTCCCGTCAGAGAGCGGGCTGGAGCCCGAAATGCTGCCATCACCTTCCTCCAAGGCACGCAGCTCAGCCTGCCAAGAGACACGACGGCGAGGGGCACCTCAGGAACCCGAGCCACCCCCGCAGAGCAGCCGCAGTCACAAGTCACCCGTGAGAGAAGAGCAAACAGCTGCTCTAACCAGGGCACTGCGCTAACACAGCACGAGTTTGCCAGCGGCTGCTGACCCACCCGCAGTGACCACAGGAAGCTGGTCTATAAGAAGCCCGAAGAGGAGCGGCACAGGAAACGCAGAGTCGCTCTCCCAAAGGAGGCAGGACACAAACATGTCAGCTATTATAAATAAAAATATAAATAAACCTCCCAGCTATTCCTTGGCTGCACCCGCGGCCTCGTTTGCTTAACAAAAATATTCTTACCTTCTTTCTCTCCAGCACCATCTCCAGCTCGAGGGTGTCCTGCTCCTCCTCTTCCTCAGCGCTCTCTCCCGACTGCACCACGCTGCACAGATCCTCCTGCAGTGTGTCTTCCAGGGGATCCCTGCTAGGCTCTGGCTCTTCGGGAGCAGCCGGCGCCTCTTCTACTTTCGCCTCCTCTTCCGGGGGCGGCTCAACCTCCTCTTTGCAGATCACCTTTCTCCTCCAGCGCTCCTCTTCCTCCTTCACCACATCGGGCAGGAGCGGTGCCAGGAGGGCTGCAGCCACCCCCTTCTTCTCCTCCTCGCTGTTGGAGAGGGCCTGCACACCTTCGTTCACCTCCTGTAAGGTTGAGCTTCCCGTGAGCTTTCCGGCAGCAGCCGCGGCTCCCTGCCCCCTCGCCCCAGCCTTGCACCTTCCCCGAGCGGCGAAGGAGACCACAGCCCGCAGAGGAAGGAGCCCGGATGGCTGACAAGGGCGCTGCAAACAGAGCAGAGCAACCCACCCACTGCCAAGGAAGCCCAAAGGGGTGCCTCACAAGCCCTGTGGCAAGCAGAACCCGGCACTGGGCCCATCTCACTGACCTTCTTCACCTCCCGCTTGGCCAGGCTGGCCCCACGGGCGACGCTGCCCGGGACAGCCCCCTTCTCCTGGGGGTACAGCTCGGCAGCCGCTACGAAGCTGCCGTTGGCGCCTGCCACGGTGCTGCTGAGGAAGAGGAGAGGAGTGAAGGGTGGCTCAGGGACAACATCTCGGGGACAAGACCCCGGGGCCTCCCCTGGTGGGGACAGGGGTCTCTCCCACCTGTGCTGGTAGTGCTGGAGGCCCTGGACCTGCGTCGCCAGGTACTGCGGCAGCTCCCAGGTCACCTCGTTGCTCTGGGTGTTCCAGTAATAGTAGCAGCCGGTGTTCTCGTCCCACACCTCCTGCCAGTCGCCCATCTCCAGTTCCCCCACTGACGGAGGGGACACAAGGACAGGCTGTCACCCACAGGACACGCAGAGTCTGCATCCCACCACCAACCAGATGTGCTCCCCAGGCTGTTGTCGCCTGCCTTTCCCCAGTGTTGTCACCACTCTCCCTTTGGTGAGGCAGGGGACAGCAGCCCCCTGAGATGGGTGCAGCCCTGACAGTGAGGGCCTGCAATGCGCTCACCTCCCGCCAGCGAGCACTGGGTGTCATACTGCCACTCCGGGGCCGGTGCTGAGCCCGCGCCGTTGGCAGTGCCCGAGGACTGGCCTGAGCCCGACTCCTTCGGCTCCGGGCGGGGAGGGGTGGGGGGCGGCACGGAAGAAGAGGAGGCAGCAGCGGCAGGCTCGGTGGGCTGCGGCGGAGCCGTGATGGCATCAATCTCCTGGGAAAACAACATCCCAGCGTGAACTTCAGATCCCAGGGGAGGCGAAAGCAGAGTCAAAGCGCTCATCGACAGCGGAAAACGTCTCAGACTGTGAAACCACCCTCTTCCTCCCAAGGACCTCCCCTCCGCCTGCCTCTCCCCCCACAGCTGCACTAACCGCCAGGAAGTTTGCCAGCGTGCTGTCAATGTCTGCAGAATTGTTGCCATTTGCGTCCACTGAACGAGCTGATTTCTCTGTGGTTTCGCCCTCCTCATCGTCGCTGTCTGCATAAGCACCGAGCAGACACAAACCTCCTGCCCGGGGAGAAGGAAAAAACCTTCAGTGAGGGGAGGGGAGATACGCGTTGGGGCTCCTCCTGCTGCCGCGGGGACGTGGATCCAACTCCCCTCTAAGGCTGGTACCACCACCACCCCACTAATCCTGCGAGGAGGGAGACAGACACCCCCCTCCCATGAGTGTTTAGGGAACAAACACCCCCTCCTCTTCAAAACATCTCCTGGCCCCCCAAAATCAGGGGGGAGCAGTCCCCCAACCACACTGGAAGGGGGAAATACCCACCCTGGGGTAAAAAACCAAACAAAAATCAGTACACTAGGAGGAAAAAACAATTCCCCATCCCTGAAAAAAAAGATTGGGGGGGGAATATTGTATCCTGCCTGCAAAACACAGAGGGAGGAGTCACCCCTCATCAAAATACCAGTATTTTAAAATTACTAAGTTGACATTTGATCTATTTAAGACCTAATAAAAGTAATACAAAGGGAAAAAAATCACCTCTTCCTCCCCCCAGAAAAAAAATATACTGAGTTGAGAAATATCTCCTAGTCCAAATCCTTAAGATGAAAAATCATCTCCCTGTCAAACATCAGGAGGGGGAAACTTCCACATCACCACCCCCCAAAAAACAGAAAAGTGGAAAGAATAATCCCACTCCCCCTGCTAAAAAAACTGGGGGGGATCACCCCACTCCCCCAGATAAAAAGCCCTTAAACGGGGCAATCGACTTATCTCGGTAATGAATAAAAAGCACGCTTAAGGAGGAAGAATCACGATGCTGAAATAAAACCCAGAACAATTAAAAGGGGAGCAACCACGAAGAAAGAAATTTAGGAAGGGGTTAATTATAAAAATAACACTTAATAATAATACTTCGAGGGGAATAATCAGCTCCCCCCCCTAAAAAAAGGCTTATAAAGGGAATAACTACAAAAGCAAAAATATTTATTGAAAAAAAAAAAATGTTTTTTAAGGGAAATTTAGCGGGCGATACCCCTCCTTTAAAAAGAAAAAAAAACCCAAAACAACAGCGGGGCCCAATTACTGATTTTAGTAAGGGAGGGGGAAGGAAGGGTTTACCCTC
>VXBH01002661.1:9437-43041 GCA_013400035.1 Rynchops niger | reverse complement strand
CGCTTCGTCGCGGCGGGGTCCGGGAGGGGAGAGTTGGAGGATGGGGCGGCGGCCCGGAGCGGAGCGGGATTTCTTCCCCATGGCGGCGGCGGCGGCTGGAGCGATCGCTCCGGGCTGCGGCCGCGCCTGCGCGGTGAGAATGAGGGAGGGGAGGGGTGATGTCATGCGTCATGGCGTAGGGGGCGGGGCTACGGCGCACCACGCCCTCTCGGGGGTCCCGGCCGCCCTCGGAGCCTATGGCGCCCCCCGTCCCCATAGCTCCTTCCTGCCCTATAGCTTCCCTCCTGCCCTATAGCACGNCCTATGGCCCTGTCCTGCCCTATAGCACGGTGCTGCCCTATAGACCGCTCCTGCCCTATAGCTTGGTGCTGCTCCTGGAGCCTATAGCCCCCTCCTGCCCTATAGCACAGTGCTGCTCCTCGAGCCTATGGACCTGTCCTGCCCTATAGCAAGGTGCCACCCCCTGGAGCCTATAGCCCCCTCCTGCCCTATAGCAAGGTGCTACTCCTTTGGCATATAGGTCCACTGTACCCTATAGCCCCATCATGTCTTATAGCACAATGCTGCCCTATACCTAGGGTGCCATGNCCCTCCTGCCCTATAGCACAGTGCTGCTCCTCGAGCCTATGGACCTGTCCTGCCCTATAGCACAGTGCTGCCCTATAGACCGCTCCTGCCCTATAGCTTGGTGCTGCTCCTGGAGCCTATAGCCCCCTCCTGCCCTATAGCACAGTGCTGCTCCTCGAGCCTATGGACCTGTCCTGCCCTATAGCACAGTGCTGCCCTATAGACCGCTCCTGCCCTATAGCTTGGTGCTGCTCCTGGAGCCTATAGCCCCCTCCTGCCCTATAGCACAGTGCTGCTCCTCGAGCCTATGGACCTGTCCTGCCCTATAGCACAGTGCTGCCCTATAGACCGCTCCTGCCCTATAGCTTGGTGCTGCTCCTGGAGCCTATAGCCCCCTCCTGCCCTATAGCACAGTGCTGCTCCTCGAGCCTATGGACCTGTCCTGCCCTATAGCACAGTGCTGCCCTATAGACCGCTCCTGCCCTATAGCTTGGTGCTGCTCCTGGAGCCTATAGCCCCCTCCTGCCCTATAGCACAGTGCTGCTCCTCGAGCCTATGGACCTGTCCTGCCCTATAGCACAGTGCTGCCCTATAGACCGCTCCTGCCCTATAGCTTGGTGCTGCTCCTGGAGCCTATAGCCCCCTCCTGCCCTATAGCACAGTGCTGCTCCTCGAGCCTATGGACCTGTCCTGCCCTATAGCACAGTGCTGCCCTATAGACCGCTCCTGCCCTATAGCTTGGTGCTGCTCCTGGAGCCTATAGCCCCCTCCTGCCCTATAGCACAGTGCTGCTCCTCGAGCCTATGGACCTGTCCTGCCCTATAGCACAGTGCTGCCCTATAGACCGCTCCTGCCCTATAGCTTGGTGCTGCTCCTGGAGCCTATAGCCCCCTCCTGCCCTATAGCACAGTGCTGCTCCTCGAGCCTATGGACCTGTCCTGCCCTATAGCACAGTGCTGCCCTATAGACCGCTCCTGCCCTATAGCTTGGTGCTGCTCCTGGAGCCTATAGCCCCCTCCTGCCCTATAGCACAGTGCTGCTCCTCGAGCCTATGGACCTGTCCTGCCCTATAGCACAGTGCTGCCCTATAGACCGCTCCTGCCCTATAGCTTGGTGCTGCTCCTGGAGCCTATAGCCCCCTCCTGCCCTATAGCACAGTGCTGCTCCTCGAGCCTATGGACCTGTCCTGCCCTATAGCACAGTGCTGCCCTATAGACCGCTCCTGCCCTATAGCTTGGTGCTGCTCCTGGAGCCTATAGCCCCCTCCTGCCCTATAGCACAGTGCTGCTCCTCGAGCCTATGGACCTGTCCTGCCCTATAGCACAGTGCTGCCCTATAGACCGCTCCTGCCCTATAGCTTGGTGCTGCTCCTGGAGCCTATAGCCCCCTCCTGCCCTATAGCACAGTGCTGCTCCTCGAGCCTATGGACCTGTCCTGCCCTATAGCACAGTGCTGCCCTATAGACCGCTCCTGCCCTATAGCTTGGTGCTGCTCCTGGAGCCTATAGCCCCCTCCTGCCCTATAGCACAGTGCTGCTCCTCGAGCCTATGGACCTGTCCTGCCCTATAGCACAGTGCTGCCCTATAGACCGCTCCTGCCCTATAGCTTGGTGCTGCTCCTGGAGCCTATAGCCCCCTCCTGCCCTATAGCACAGTGCTGCTCCTCGAGCCTATGGACCTGTCCTGCCCTATAGCACAGTGCTGCCCTATAGACCGCTCCTGCCCTATAGCTTGGTGCTGCTCCTGGAGCCTATAGCCCCCTCCTGCCCTATAGCACAGTGCTGCTCCTCGAGCCTATGGACCTGTCCTGCCCTATAGCACAGTGCTGCCCTATAGACCGCTCCTGCCCTATAGCTTGGTGCTGCTCCTGGAGCCTATAGCCCCCTCCTGCCCTATAGCACAGTGCTGCTCCTCGAGCCTATGGACCTGTCCTGCCCTATAGCACAGTGCTGCCCTATAGACCGCTCCTGCCCTATAGCTTGGTGCTGCTCCTGGAGCCTATAGCCCCCTCCTGCCCTATAGCACAGTGCTGCTCCTCGAGCCTATGGACCTGTCCTGCCCTATAGCAAGGCGCCACCCCCTGGAGCCTATAGCCCCCTCCTGCCCTATAGCAAGGTGCTACTCCTTTGGCATATAGGTCCACTGTACCCTATAGCCCCATCATGTCTTATAGCACAATGCTGCCCTATACCTAGGGTGCCATGCCTGGAGCCTATAGCCCCCTCCTGCCCTATAGCACAGTGCAGCCCGCCCTATAGCATAGCGCTGCTCCTAGGAGCTATAACCCCTTCTTACCCTATAGCACCGAGCCCCTCAGGCTTATAGCCCCATAGCATGGTGCTGGCGCTTGAACCTATAGGGCATACTGCCCCCACGGGGGGGGTATAGCTCCATCCTCTAGGCCAGTGCTGCCCAGTTCTCTGGCCCTATAGGGCAGTCCGGGCCCCTGGCCCTATAGCAAGGTACCCTGCAGCATGGCAGTACTGGCCCTAGAGCTCCATACCGCCCTATAGCTGGGGCCTACAGCGAGTCCCCTACACAAAAGAGCTGTGGGTGCTTCACCCCCCCAACCCGCCCCCCCCGCCCAGGGTGCCGGGGCGCAGCACCCATGCCGACGCAGACCTCTAATAACGCTTTCATTTTATTAAAGTTCATCCAAAAAACAACAACAATAAATAAACGCCAAAAGCTGCTGCGTAGGGTACAGGATGGGAGCAAGGGGACCGCCCGGGTGACAGTGGCACCGCAGAGCTCTGCTCAGCACCGGTCACCCTACCTCCAGAGGGGACAGCAAAGTGACACCCTGGGGGTGCAACTCCACCTCCCCAAACCGGACCCTTATGGGGAAAAAAAAAAAAACAAACAAACAAAAAAGAGTAAAAACAGCACCAGGGGCTGAGCCAGTGCAGGGTGGAAGGGCAGCGGCAGCACCCGGGGATGTCACCTGGTGGCCAACAATGATGGGGTGCCACTAGTTGCGGCGGTAGAGGCGATCCCGGGTGGCCACGCTGACCTTCTGCTGGTAGTCCTCCATCTTCTCATGCAGCTTCTGATAGAGCTGGGCAAGAGGCAGAGCAGGCGTCAGGGACCAGCGGCTCCCACATCCCATCCCGCACCCCATTCCCAACTGCTGGGGCAGGAGTGGGTGCTGGGCACCTTGGGGTGCTCCCTGTCCCCCCCCGGAAGCTTTTTTCCCCGGGCAGCGGGACCTACCACGCCGTTGTGATGGTTGGCGGCGCTCTCCCGCAGCGCCTGCAGCAGCTGGTCGATGGCAGTGTAGGGCAGCCACACCATGGGGGCCGTGGCGGAGAGCGGGAACTGGAAGGGAGAGGAACCCTTGTGTCGGATGTGGGAATGCTCCCCCCACACAGGTAGAGCAAGGAAGAGCCCCCCAACCGCCATATCCCAACACGCCCTTGTCTTGCTGGTCCCACTGAGGGGGTCTCCATTCCTCTAGGGCGGGTTATCCACACCCGTTTCTCCTGGAAGCACCGTCACGCAAGTCGGGCGGGCACAATATCCAAACCCCGAGGTGGATCTGGCCCACGGAACGGTCCCTGCCCCATCCCAGGCCGCAGATGAGCTCACCTCGATTCCAAAATACTGGTGCCCTTTGCCCAGCACAGCGTCTACGTACTCCAGGACCAGCTCCACGGCCTCTTCCAGCAGGTCGTAATTCAGATAGAGCCGCAGCAGCTCGGCAGCATCCACTTTCTGCAAGCAAAGGCGGGTGGTGACACCCAGGGAATGCACCCAGGAGCCCACCACCATGCCAAGAAGAACCTGCCCTGAGCCTCGGTAACAGGCACAAAGCACCCGGCACCGGTTCCTGGAGCTGGAAACGGGAAAGCGGGGGGACAGCCTGCGATGAGGAGGTACCCGTGGAAGCGGAGGTGATGCGGCAGCTCTGGAATTTTGGCCAGCGGGCGCCAAGCGGTGACCCTCTCCCTCTTCTCACCTTGTAGCTGTTAATGAGCCAGTTGGGCAGAGGGATCCCGTGCGCCAAGAGCTTGTTGATAACGCAGCGATGGTACAAGCTGTTCTGGGACGGGTAACGCTCCAAATAGGATGAGAGCAGCCGCCAGGCTTCATCTGTGGCGCTGCAAGGCAAGATTTCCCCTGGGAATCCATGGCAGCAGCCCCTGGCCACCATCAGCGGGGCCACCGTGTGCTCCAGGGGACCTGTCCCGCTGCCCAGGTTCAAAATGTGCATCCGAGGCCCAGGGAAGCGGGGTGTGGTGCGTACAGCAGGCTGGGGACAGCATGGTGACAAGAAGCAGCATGGCTCTCCCCACGCCCCTGTCCCACAAATCCGATCTAAGCGGGTTTTATGAGTCCATGACCCTCTGGATTCCCACAAGGCTTTTGCTCCCAGAAATGACCCAGCTCACGACAAGCAGCTCCGCTCTTCTCCCCCCACCCCCGCTGAGGACCTACCTGGACTCCTTGGTGGTAACCAGCGCGGAGAGCTGGTTCGCTGCCAGCCAGTCCCAGGCCTCTGCCTGCGCCGCTTCCCCTCCCAGCTGCAGCTTGATGCACCTGCGGGACGGCAGCGCAGAGGTGGGCATCTCGGAAGCACTGAAAGGGGGGCTGTCAGGAGGATGGGGCCAGGCTCTTCTCAGTGGTGCCCAGGGACAGGACAAGGGGTAACGGGCACAAACTTGACCATGGGAAGCTCCATCTCAACACGAGGAGGAACTTCTTTGCTGTGAGGGTGGCAGAGCCCTGGCACAGGCTGCCCAGAGCGGTGGGGGAGTCTCCGTCTCTGGAGACATTCAAACCCGCCTGGACGCGTTCCTGTGCCCCCTGCTCTGGGTGACCCTGCTCTGGCAGGGGGTGGGACGGGGTGATCTCCAGAGGGTCCTTCCCACCCCTGCCAGTCTGGGATTCTGGGATCTGCTGCCTTGTCACAGCTGCCAGCAGTAAAGCCACCCCTCGCAGGACTATTCCCAAGCAACAGCTAGGAATTCAGCTGGCTTGGCAGGAAGAAGGCGGCTGTTTGAGCGATTTCTAAGCTGCTCTAAGTGCCAGAGAGGAATTAAAATCGACTCCGATGTTGGCAAGGTTTAGTGCCTGAGCTTGGGCAGGAGATGTCCTCTGTGCGCCTAGCCACAGGACCAGGTCGTGGCAGAGCTCCTGAACAACTTTGCAGGCACAATGGGTCTCCTCGAAGCACAGAGAGGAATTCTGGGGTTGGAGATGAGGGATGAGAGCAAACAGGATGGCGATCAGGCAGAAGAGCGAGCTCTCTGCCAACTGCCATTTGAGAGCCACTCAACAGCTTCAACAAATCTTCTGTAAGCAGCTCGCCGTGCGAGCTTCTGTAAGCAGGAGCGTGCCATGAGCCAGCCCACCAGAAAGGCCTCCAGATGATGGTTGTGTCTGGGTCGGGATCATTGCGACTGTCAGATGCCAAGGAAAAATCTCCCCCCTATCCCCCCCTGCTCAGTAAGGCTCCCTTATTTTTCATTTTCAGGTGCGAAGAGCAAGTTCCACCTCAAAACCCACTAAACCAGCAGCTGCTGAGGCTCGACAGGGCATTGGCAGCCACGGCGAGCAGAGAGCTCAGGACAGCGCTGGCTTCTGAGCCCCGCTGAGCGTCACGCAGCGCACGTCTCGCCTGCCACGCGTCACCCGGAGCAGGGAGGAAAAGCTCGTACGTACTTGAAAGCGAGTCCCTCGAAGACGGGCGTCAAGGGCAGCTTGAAGGTTTGGCACAGGGTGATGGCGGTGTCGAAAAGGCCGGCCCGGACCAGGAGAGAAACCGTTTCCTCCGGCGTAGAGTTGCCTGCAGGGAGGGAGGACCAGGTAAGCGCCTCCCCCAGTCACGCCCCAGCGATTACTGGGCCCTACCCCCATGGAATTCAGCAACAGCAGCACGGTGCTAAGGGCCCAATGTCAAACACCCTGCAGCAGCCCTTCTCCTCGCACAGCCTGAGGCTTTCTTGGCCTTGGGAGCATCTCCGGAGCACAGGATCCGTCCCTCCGTCCCTGGAGGGATGGCACAAAGCAGCAGGGACACCCCCACCCCCAAGCCATCCCTGCTCAGGCAGCAGCCGGAGAGGGACACATCCCACTGCCAAATGCTGCCGCTGTGCAGGTAAGCAGGGAGGGGACAGCCTTGTCACCGGCACAGCAGGCCTGTATCCAAGCGAACAAGCCTTCCCCTGCAATCCCTTCCTGGGAAATCTCCTGATACTTAAAGGGGAAAAATGTGTACGAGCTGCATAATTCATATCAGACAGAGGCAGAACATACTTTAAATGGTCAGAGCGGGGGAGTTGCAGCTTTCTGCTCCCCACCAAGGAACAACTTTGATAAGCTCAGACTGTTGTGAAGCAGGATTCGCTGGGAAATTTAAGTCTTGCATAAAGCGTTTTGTTATGCTTTTTTCCCCTAGGACTTTCTAATTCTACTTCATCAGGGGACAATTTCCAGCAAGACAAAAAGATGCCGTTTTGTCCCAACTCATGAGCTCAACCCCACACTGCAGATCACTGCTACAGCTTGTCAAAGCAAAAAAAAAAACGGTGGAAAACTTAAAATCGGTTCTCCTGATCCGCCTCTCCAAAGCTGCTGAACTTGGTGGCAAGATTTCACGTGAGGGAGGCGAAGCAAACGGTCCCTGTCAGCTCCCGGTTTTGTTTCTGGGAATAAAACTGCTGCTTCCTCACCCGAGCTGTGATTGAAAGCGCTGTAATTAGCACAAACCTCAGGGGAAGCAAGAGGTGGCTGCGCTGCAGCCCTTTTTTTACCTGCCACAGCCGCTGTTGACAGGTCGTGCTGTACCAGAGTCAGCCGGATCCGGGCCAACACGCACTCCCGCTCCAAATCCTCCAGCTCCAGGATCTCGATTTGGCGAGTTGCTGTAAGGGACACAAAAGGGGCTCTCAGCATCTTAAAAAGGGCTCTTTGGCCATCGTGGAGAATATTTACGCCCCTCTGCCATCCCGAGAGGAGCCGTGCCACAGAAGGCAGTAAAGGAGAGGTCAGGTTTTGCTACAAACCTCCCGTTCCTGCTCTACTGGAGACGCTCCCTAATGTTTGGTAACAGCTGCTGCTCCGACTGCCAGGGCATATGCTACAGAAGAGCTCATTCAGAAATAATTGTTTTCAAAATACCTGACCTTAAATTTTTCTACCGTAACACTGAGGGATTAACAAGTCTCACCAGACCCCGCGAGCCCGCGCCTTGGCAAACACAGAGCGGAGCCCTCAAGAGCAGAGACTCGCTATGTCAGCAGGCTTTCCAAGAGCACAAACAGCAAAGGTCTTGAACAAACAGAAATTGCCTCACAATGGCTCTTTTTTCTTTAAATTACAAGTTATTTCCAGCGAAAGCAAAAGCACCAACAAGAGATCAAGCCGCTGAGGAGCGTGCACAGAAGCTCTAGGGGAAAGGAGCTGTTACGGCGTCTTGCGACTGGGAGACACTAATACTGGGAGAGTTAATCACCTTACAATCCCCCAAATGATTGATCTGACGGGGGTGGGAGCTGCCCTGAGCCCCCTCCCAGCCCACACGGGAGCAGCAGAGCTCCCAGGCCAGGGGGAGAGGAAATACCAGGACCGGGCACTTACTTGGAACAGCTGTGCACTCCCCATCGTGGCTCCTCTTCGGGGATGCTCCAGGGCGTTCGTACTTGCAGGAAAAAGCAGAAAGAGGGTTTATGCCCACCTGGTTATTCAAAGGACAAATTGCCTCGGTCCGATACAGCCCCAACACCAGCTCTCCGATTCAAGCCTTGATTTGAGTCAGAGAAGCCATCCAAGCACTTGGCGGTTCAGGTTACGTTTATCTCTGGCTATCAGAAACACGGCACAACATTAGCTGATCAGGCCACGGTCACCACCTCCCCCCAAACAGATTGGAAACACAAACCGTGTTACAGTCAGTCTCCTTTGGACTGCTATTCCGGCTGCTCAGACTCCCCCCAAAAGATTGTCTCTCCAACAAAAGGTGATCTATTCCCACATACATACCCCAGCCCCCTCCCAAAAGTTGCCCTGCTTCAAAACGGGGCAAGGACACAAGGGTGACGGACAGGACTGATATCNTAGCGATAGAACAAGAGGGAATGGGTGCAAGCTGCAGCAGGGAGGTTTAGGCTAGACATGAGGAAAAAAATTCTTCCCAGAAAGAGCGGTAAGAGACTGGAATGGGCTGCCCAGGGAGGTGGTGGAGTCACCGTCCCTGCATGTGTTTAAGAGCCATTTAGATGTGGGGCTGGGGGACACGGTGTAGGGGAGAGCTCCGTAGAGTGGGGCTGATGGTTGGACTCGATGATCCCAAGGGTCTCTTCCAGCCTAAATGATTCTATGATCTCTGCTGAGCGGGGCAAGACAGCGCTGCACAAGCTGTCCAAGACAACAAGAGCAGGAGATTAAGGCAGCCAACGCCTCTGTTCATCACATCGGAAAGGATTTTGGAGGCTCCTTCTCAAACATACAGCTCTAAGTGTCCCCGCTGACAGCTCAGGTAAGAGGCTTCGTAGTAAAGCTCAGGGTTTCCTACCACAGCTCCCGAAGCTGGCTGCACTATCCAGGCGTACTCTGGGCGGATCAACCGTAAGCAGTTAATAGCAGCGAGGAAACAGTTTCCCTGTTTCTGGAGCCCTCGGAGTGTCCGCACCTCCCTGCCCAGGCGCATGCCGTACTCAAACATCACTGTTCCAGCTGGGAGAAAGGGGAATACGTCAGCGCAGAGCCCGGACAGGCTACACCGCAGGGGAAGCGGCGTCCCAGGCAGACAGGCTGTTACAATGAGCCTTACCCTTGCGGTAGTTGTGGCGGTAGACGTGGAAAGCGTAGAGCAGCTCGTAGTAATTGTGGGTCATCAGGTCCACCGCTCGAGCGTGAGATTCGATGATCCCCACGACCTGCAGCGCACAACAGGCTCAGATGGGTCGACAATCCCTTTTTAAAGAGAGGGGTTGCGCTCCCATTCCTCCCAGCGCAGGCCGGTTACCTCGTTAAGAAGGTTCACGTAGGGGAACTCCACCAGGTCCTGGAGCTGGGACCGCTCGCAGAGAACCACCACTAGCTGGCGCAGACAGTCCAGCTGCCTGCGGAGACAGAAGCACAACCCTTCTGGAGGAGTGCCACCAACACGCCACTTTGTGACGAGCTCCGTAGCACTTTTTTTCTCATGGCTTACAACCAGGAAGTCTCTTCAGACTTCTCCTGTGCTGGAAATAAAGATCCTGACAGCAGAGATCCTCTGCCAAGGTCTCTTAGGAGGGAAGCCTATCCCCCCCTCAGCTCTATTTGGTAAGATTTTCTTCAGCCTCAATTAAAACACATTCCTGCTTCTCCTCTGAAAATCCATTCCAGCCATTCCTGCTCATCTCTAGGGTGAAGCTTCCTCTACCCAGTTCACTTCCCAGATGGTATTGAAGCCAAAAATTCAACTCCAAGTCTTTTCTTTATTAAACTAAACTGACTGGACTCCTAAAGCTTTTCAACATACAAGGCCACATGCGATCCTTCAGCCATTCTTTTGGCTCTTCCCCAGATCTGCTTCCCCCCTGCCCCGTTTCTTCGTTTGAGACAGTGCCGATCCCAGCTGTTCTTACAAAAATTAAATATGCTTTTTTAAACACACCTTTACACAAGCTAAAACAGAACCTCTTAACACAGCAGCCAGGTCCTACCCTAAAGCGTCATCTTCCTTCCCGTTTGACGGAAGAACTGGCACATGGACCTTTGAGACAATGGAGAATAAAGGCATAAAACCGTCACCTACCTGCTTGGGTCTGGGTTTTGCGTTAAGGCTATATATGCTTCACTGTTGTGTCCTAAATCCAAGTGATGTTTGAAGATGCAAGTCCTCAGAGTAGCCTGAAAACACCCAAATGCACAAACCAGCGTGTTTCGAGTTACACAACTAAAAAGAAATGCCCGCGTAAGCTCCCTGAAGAAACATCTTGATGCAAAAGAAGTGACCCGTACCTGGCTTCTCCAGTCATCGGCCGATTCCATGATAGCCAGGGTAGCCAACTGGATGACCAGCTCCGGTAAACCCACCATGTCCAACAAGCGTAGAACCTGGAAAAGACAACACTATAGCGCTGGCTGCAGCAGTACTAAAAAACGGGTCGGGTTGGCAAGGGTTTGGTTTTTGTTTTGTTTTGGTTTTTGTTTTCATTTGGTTTTTTTAAGAGGTACTCCTGTCCCTGCTAACCATAAGAGCAGTCAAAAGATTTTGCCAATGTTTCTAAGCGATTAGACTGAAAAAGGAAAGATTTTGGAAAGTCACAGAGGTCAGAAACAAATCCCAGTGCAATGGGCCCAGGATAGGGCTTTTCTGGAGGATTCATCTCTGCACATGTGAGTTTTCCCGAACATTTGAGTGTTGACGGTTACAGTAAACCCCTGCAACAGAGAAGTAGATAATTCTGTCCCCAAGCACACATGCGGAGAGACACATTCCCTCTCCAAGGGCGCCTGACAACTGTGTTTTCGGCTTTTAAAATCAGGGAATCCCTTAATACGAGCCTAGGTCCAAGCTTGCAGCCTGTCTGAATTACAGTATTATGCAAGAAGGAAGATCCTATCTCAATTTAAAGACATTAAGTTTAATTTGCCTCAAAGCTTAATAACCTTCCCCTTAAGCGGCACCTTGCATCTAGCCTGGACACGTCTGGCTTCTGCCTCCAGCGGCTGGATCTCACCCTGCCTTTTTCTGCTGGATAACAAAAGTCCTCTGCTATTCAGAAGCTAATAGGTGGAAAGTACCTAGCTTTCACGCTGGAGTCACCTTGTCACCACCCTTCAAAAGAAAGTAAACAGACTATACTGAGGTTTCATCTCCCAGAAAAGTATGTTTTCTGAGTGTCAAGTCATTTCCCCAAAAGCCGAGGACCAAGCAGGAATTCTCTCTCCAGGCAGTGCCCCCGTGGAACAACTCTGTGCCGATTCACTGGGTCAGGCTGGTGCACGCTGGGCTGGCTCAGCCATACCTTATTGTAGTACTGCAGGCGTGGAGTGGAGACCATCTCACCCTCCTCAGGTTGGATCAGCCTGTCCAAGAACTCTTCTCTTCCCACCTCGGACGCAGCTCGGCAGAAAGAGTCCAAAGCCTAGAAGCAGACCAGAAAGCAGCTTGTGTGTGCCCCCTCAGCCTGCCATACCAGTGAGGGGACAGTGCTGCCCATTCCAGCTCCAGTATCTGAGACCTGCTGGCCCCAGGCTAACGAGAACTTCCCCAGGAGCAGATCCCACTGTCCTCCTTCAATCCCATTCTTTGCCCAAAGGAGGCAGAGCTCGAGATGGAAGTTTCCTGACTTGGACTTGGCTGGCCCTACCTCTGCACTTCCATCTTCGCAAGAAAAAAGGTCCCAGACCACAAAGGGAGTCAAGGGCCTTACCTTGTGCCCCTCACCCATGACAAGGTAGCACCGGCCCATCATGAAGGAGCAGGAGCCCATGTTCACGTGGCACCAGGGCTGCAGCAGGCGAATGTATTCCTACAGAAAAGGAGGAACAGGAGTTTTGAGTCAGGTCAGCACTCGCTCATCACCTGCAGGCACCTAGTATCAGAGGAAGATGGCTTGAAAGCAGGCCTGAGGAGAACTTGGGGGTGCTGGTGAATGAGGAGCTCAACATGAGCAGGCAACGTGCATTTGCAGCCCAGAAAGCCAACCGCATCCTGGGCTGCATGAAAAGAAGCATGGCCAGCAGGGCAAGGGGAGGGATTCCACCCCTCTGCTCCGCTCCGGGGAGACCCCGCCTGCAGTCCTGTGTCCAGCTCTGGAGTCTTCAGCACAGGAAGGACATGGAACTGTTGGAGCAGGTCCAGCAGAGGGCCATGAAGGTGATCAGAGGGCTGGAGCCCCTCTGCTGGGAGGACAGGCTGAGAGAGTTGGGTGGGTTCAGCCTGGAGAAGGCTCCGAGGAGACCTTATAGTGGCCTTCCAGTACCTGACGGGGGGGACCTACAGAAAGGATGGGGAGGGACCCTTTATTGGGGAGAGTAATGATAGGAGAGCGGTAATGGTTTTAAACTGAAAGAGGGGAGATTTAATTGGATATTAGGAAGAAATTCTTGGCTGTGAGGGGGGTGAGCCCCTGGCCCAGGTTGCCCAGAGAAGCTGCGGCTGCCCCATCCCTGGAGGGGTTTCAAGGCCAGGTTGGACGGGGCTTGGAGCAACCTGGGCTGGTGGGAGGTGTCCCTGCCCAGGGCAGGGGGTGGCACTGATGATCTTCAAGGTCCCTTCCAAGCCAAACCATTCCATGATTCTATGATTCTAAGAGTTCGGCCTCTAACACCAAAGCCCTATGTTGGTGGCCCCTTTAGCTGCAGTGCTCACACAAATCCCACTCTTCCAGCTCAAGGGCTGGTTTCCCCAGCCCCAGAGCCGGTGCACAGATGAGGAGACACCCCCCACGTCCTCCCAGGAAACAACTTGCTCTAAATACCCCAGTGTCTGTACAAAGCACCTCAGAAACAGCACCCAATAGCCCCAAAAATCAGACACAGCACTCTCTACAACCACTGCAATCCTGCTGGTGGGAACTGCAGAGGAAACATTACCCTGACGTGCACGGAGCCTGAATGGGAGCGTGCATGCGTGAAGGCAGCGGGAGAACAGGCAAAGGAGGTGTTAGAAGAGCAGTAACCGCACAGGAGGGCAGGAGAGGGAGAACAGCCAAGGAAGGCCACAGATTACAGCAACACACGGACAGGCGTGGGGTGGAGTGCTGACGGCACCGAGGACACACCACAAATGAAGACACAACACGGACGCTGGCCAGGGCGGTATGACACAGCCTGGCGCCGTGCCTGCTCTGTCAGGATAATATAAGGGCTGCAAAGTGTCATCACCTATCAAGAAGCAACTAGGAGGCACAATGGAAACTCAAAAGCTGCCGTCCCTCGTGCCTGGGAGAGCAGCGTACACTCTTCGTACTTGGAGAAGTAGAGATGTCCCTGGGACTCAGCAGGGAAGGAGGAAGCCAGGACGTGTCGGTAAAGCCAAGGTCTCACTGGCTGACCTGCATCTTTGTGTGTCCATAAACCACCAGCACATAAATGCGCCTCACCTACCCCAGCCACGGGTCCACCAACAGCCACGTGGCAATGGATCCTCTGAGCCTGGATTCACCGCACAGATTAGCCAGTTACAACAGCTAAATCCCACCCCAGGCTTGCTCGACAGCTTGTCGCACAGAATAAGCAACAAGGAGAGGTTTGGCCCTCATCCCAGGCCAGTGCTTTGGTCACTAGACCTTCTCTGCGCCCGCCGGCTACTCGCAGGGTGCTTCCTGTATCTCCACCCCTATTTGGGTCACCCTGCTCACGCTCCCAGCAAATCTGGTGTTAGCGCCTCAAGGTCAATGCACTTAATCCAAGTTTATGTGACCGACTGGGATCAGTGAGCGTAACAGAAGGTGGCGGGGAGGAGGAAGAGCCCGCTCCCGCGGAGATAAAAGTCTCTCCCATCTCCTCAGGCAGGACAAGCCAAGCGAAAGCAATGCAAGGAAATTCAAAGCATGCTCACGCCACGAGAGTGCACATATGCCAGGAGGAAGAACGCTGCTGCCCAAACCGTCCTGGCATTTCCTGGCTCAAAAGCTCTGCAGATTTGACATTCTTCTCAGCAGCAACATGAACATAAAAGAACGCAATTCAGCCCCCAGGTGTAAGGGACTGTGAGAATAAAAGGTTCTGCTAAGCACAGGAAAAAACATCTCACTAATAACAGCCTGCCTAGCCCTGCACGCCTGAAGGACTGCCATGAGCCAGGGAACGAAATGCGTCACATGGCTCTGCAGACAAGAAACCGTGCGGTTCAGAACAGGAGCACAAGCAGCTACAACTACCAAGGCCCTGAAGAGCCTGGGAAGAGCCGGTGGAGAAATACAGCCGGTCAGAAATACAGCATTCTACAGAGACACCTGAAAAAAAGGAGTTCACTCGCCCTGTTACCAAGACGTTGGGGGCACAGCTGGGGATGGAAAGACAACGGCTGTTTCTTACACCACTTTTTTGTTAGCAAGGACATTTAAGAAATAGATGAGCCCTCCTGAAACTTCTATTGCTGGGTTGAAGACAGCTTTCTGAACCCCTGGTCCCACAGGCAATCTGTTTGCAATGGTACTGCAGAAAAGGCTATGGGTACCTCAGCAGCTAACAAACTATTAGGTTACGGCCTTGCTGTGATATTTAAACAAGCTCCTCAAAGACATGTCTTGCACGCAGCATCACGCTGTCAGACAAGCCCTGGGAGGCTGAACTCCTCCACAAAAAGGCCATATAATAATCCTGAGTGCTTATACCTGGATTTTCTTGAAAACAGATGAAAGAGGAAATGACCATCTTAAATCATTCCCCAACAAACTCTCTGTGGCATTTTCTAGGTAGGAGATAACTAGCAAAAAGCCCTTCTCTCAGCAGAGGTGGACGCTACAGGGAACGAGAGGAAGATGGAAGATATTTGCTGCTTTCCAATTTGTTCACTGCGCTGACACTGTGACAGTTATGAGAGATTTCTCAGAATTTTCCAAAAGAATCATCCCTTTCAGTCCATTTCATCTGCAGGACAAACTTCCAGCCCAATCATCTCCAGAAGGGAGACATGGGAGCAGAGCGCTTGGGAAGATTAGCTCATGTGTAAGCTCAGAGAGCAGCAATTAGAGGAAGGCAGAAGGAACTCCAGCAACTGGAAAGATGATATTTTGGGGAGCTTTTTCTAAGCAGAGGTAGGGCAGCTGTGCACGGAGCTCACGTTGCATTACACCTCTGCATCGGCCAAAGCGCTACCAAAAGAAACCAAGGCGTGAAAAGAGAATTATTGTACTCAGTCCTGCTCTTCTTCCCCTTTCAGCTCCCATGAGAGAGGGCACAAAGCACTCACCTGCAGCTGAGTGTACTGACAGCTCCCCATCAGGCATTCCGGGAAGAGGAAGCCGGGATTGCTGGGCCATCTGAGCGCAGGTTAAGGAACAGAGGACAATCCAGCCCGGAGAGTTCGAAGAACTAGTCTGAAAGTCGGCATGGCTCTCGCGCTCAGTTTGTCAGGGGGAAAGGAGAGAAGATTAAGCTGCTCTTTATACAAGTCATTATTCTGTAATAAGATTTGTCCATATTAGAACAAAACCATTAGTACATCTAATCCACAACTGCCCAGATCTTGTTACCCTTCCAAATCTCCCAGCATCGCACCTCGCTAAGTCAAGTTGCTAGAGCTCAGGAGCTTAAAGTCAAAAAACTCAAATCCTTTATTGTGCACCTAAACGGTGTGGATTCTGTCAAATCTCAAAATGCCCGCAAATCCCATTAACGCTAACAACGGTCACTTGTTCAGGAGACTCATCTTTGAAATTTGGGCGTGGGAAACATTGATTGTGGAACTGTGTGAGGCTCGAGGGCAGAGATGACCAACTTAGAGCCGACTCTGCAGCCCACCACCCTCATCCCTCTGCTCCCCAACCCTCCTCCCGCAGACCCATGGATGCTCCCAGCCTCAGGACCGGGACACGATACACACAATTCACCCAAGGGCTCCAGCATTGCCATATGCCGTAGAGAAACCCCCCTCCCGGTTACAGCCCGGTGAGAGCCAGCACCTCGCGGCGGGTTTACAGCCAAGGATACAGGAGCGGCAGAAAGTCAGCCACTATTGCGGTAATGAGATGGGGCCAGTTCAAACTTGTTTCAGCCAAAGAGGCATTCGGTTGCAAGAAGAGACGAGATATGATGTGCTTTCTGGCCACTTCCTGAAAGAATAGCTCCACAATCGTTTGAGGGCCGGATACTGAAAATACAAGTTAAAGAAACACTGAGAAGAGGGGCCGCAGCAGACGTCCCAGGCTCTCTGCACCGTGCTGTGCTCATCAGCCCAAACATCATGGATTAAGGCAGAGCAAAACAATAAGCAGGCTCAATACTCCAAACTTGTTGGTTTTGGATTTCTCTTGCTGTCTGGTTAAGTCAGAGGGAGTAGCAGAAGATCAAAGAGACACACTCTGCAATGTTTATTAACCGCAACTCAATTATAACATGAAAAAAAAGTAAAAAAATAGAGGGCTGCGCTCTCTCTCGAGCTGTGCTATTCACAACCCACCTGCAGCTTTCCAGCACGACCGAGTGTTTTGCAGGGCAGGGCTGAGGGAGGGAGTGCTGATTTGGCTATCTGGCTCTGTTGAAATGCCTCCCTCCTCATTCCAGCCCCCCGAGCAGTCCAGTCTCCCATTAGCTAACTGTTCTCAACGCCTCTTCCCCAGGCTGCCACCTCCTTTCTGTCTTCCCCACGTTTCACATATTTTCCTCCGAAGCACAGCAGCCAAACAGGACTTTCCTCATGAGCAAGGCCAAGAACTAACCCACGACACTGGCACACACAAAGGATGTTTTCAATTTCGCTTTCAGGCGCTGACATTTACATGCAGGCAATTGCCTCCTGAACCGAGGACTCTCATTCAGGGAGAGTTCGGGCTCCGAAGATTGCAGCCTGCTTTTAACAAAGAGCACAGACGCCCCAGGCCTGTCAGCAAGCGGAGGAAATTCTTCCCCAGCTTGCAGCCCCTCATGCGTGGTGCCGCTGCCTGATTGTCACTGATTTTCTCAGCTCCCTCTGAAGCGTCTCAGCCTCGAAGCGCCACGCAGACTAGTTACAGCAAGCTCCTACCTGTGCATTTTCTCCCCTACCCCGCTCACCGCCTCCCTCTGTAACCACTTCAAGGTACGCAGCCTCCTAATTAAGTTGCTTTACATTCTCCCCCACTAGGATTTCTCCCCCAAAACTGTAACCCAAAACATAGGTCTTTGCAGCAAGACTTAAAAATGTGAACGAATTATCAGCTGCAATTTCCCCCCTGAGGTACTACCTGTGAGCAACACCCGCATCTGAATTGCAAAAAGCCTTGGAAGCATAAGCGTGTTTTGGGGAAGTATTTTTACATTCTCTCACTTCCCTGGGCTGCTGTTCCTGCTCCCTGTGGGATGAAGGTTAGCGAGCAGGACAGACCTGCTCTCACCCACTACAGCCACTGGGAGCCAGAGGGGAGCTTGGCTGATATTGCCGGGGTCAGAATTAATAACGTTTGGCTGAGCGAGGCCTTTCCATCTTCCTCAGGCTGAGAATGAGCTCCACGTCTCTGGTCCGAGTCCAACGCTACAACGTACTATTGTTGTCGCTGTTTTTTGGCAGACAGCCTGACAAACAACTCCACGTAAAGCGGGGTCATTCAACCACGCGCTCCGTTAGCTCGCTGCATGAAGGATTTCCCTCAGGTGGCAGAGCGACGGCGTGCCAGGGGTATAAAGAACAGAAAGCAGTGAACTGTGGACATCTTACCTAGTTTATGGGGTGTTAGAGCAGTGGTGTCTGCTAACTCCAACACAGAGAGATGCTGCAGATTAGATTCCCTAGAGAAGAAAAAGCCGTCAGTGAAGAGACAACAAAACGCCTCCTGCTTTAATTGCGCTCATTGTTCAACTCAAATGACTCCTACTGCTGAAAAAGGCAACAGTGCTCAGAACAGCGAGACCTCACACGGCAGCAGTAGCACAAGGCAAAGAGTCAGCTCAAAACATGGAAGGAAAAAAAAAAAAAAACCCAAACCCAAAACCTAACCCTCCCCAGCACAACCTGACTCCTAGAGCGATACTCCCACAGCAGCCACCAGCTTTTCATACCAGGAAGGGCATTTCAGGTGGATTTATCAGGAACCTACAATCATTCCAAGACAGAATGGGCAGGGTAGAGACTTACAGCGTGTCGACAGGGACGTCTGACGCCAGGCACTGGCTTGCCCAACGGATCAGGTAGTAGGAGAGCAGCAGGGGAGAGGTGCGGTGCAGCAGGTCCTCCTGAGACTGGAAGAGCTGTCCCCCTCCCAAAACCATCTGCAAGCAAACCACAGAGGTCGGCTCACCGAGAGGCCAAACCCAGAGCAATGGCAGGACAAGGGCAAGCAGTGAGGTTTGTATCGGGCTCAGATCGTCCCTCTTACTAATGCCAAGGTATTCAATAGCCCAGCAGGTAACTCAGCCCACCCAGGGGACCAGCAGGACTTTTGCATGCACCGGAGTAACCCAGGCAGAAGTTACAGTGTCCCCTCAGGACCAAGGGGCAAGTTAACTATTCTGGTGGCCGAGACCCTGTGGGAAAAGTTTAACAAAGCTATGTGCACACCGAGTGCTTCTCTAGCCTTCAAACACCAGCACCTGCTGATGCCAGGGCCAGCAGAAAGGTGCTTTTTGTCACTGAGCGTGAAATCACAGCTCTGCTGCAGAGACCGTGGCAGGGCCAGCCCTGCCGCCCAGGCATTGCGTCCCCGTGTGCTCCAGCCAAGAGCCGCACAGGTCGGTGACACAGGAGGAAAAGCAATTCACACTTGTGAAGGACACAAGCGCATCAAGGTGGCAAAGCAGCAGTCCCTCATCAAGCGAGCAGCAGGTCACACGCCTTGAGAGTGCCTGGCTCCAGAAGGGCACCTTGCAACATGCTTTAAGTGCTCCCAGGCCAACCTTAGCCAGGAAGAAGGGAATTTCTTTTCAATCAAGAAACTACTGCAGTAATGTTTCTAAGTAAATAATATTGGTTTAAACAAGGCTCCCCTTGTCTGGGGACTTGTTCCGCATCCCTGCGTCCACTCAAACCATCTGCACCATCCCTCAATGCAGCCACACGGCCAACAGGATTGATCCAGGCCACCCCACCCCACAAGCACAAACACAGCTGCCATCGCGGTGGCTGTTTGCGCTGGCTGGAGCAGCCTCCCGGAGGCTGAAACCGCAGGCTCTGGGTAAACACCGTTGCCCTGACACAGAGGTGCTGCGCTGCTGGAGAACAAAGCTGCAATCGTGTGGTGTGGGAGGGACGGGGAATAGATGGGAGGGAGAACTGTACGTGCTCAGGCAGCGTTGTTTCAGACAGGAGGCTGGAAACGATGC
The DNA here is from genome assembly GCA_013400035.1 of Rynchops niger. Taxonomy (NCBI): domain Eukaryota; kingdom Metazoa; phylum Chordata; class Aves; order Charadriiformes; family Laridae; genus Rynchops; species Rynchops niger. The sequence goes on along the minus strand of VXBH01002661.1, from coordinate 23,575 downwards.
TCTCCTCCCACAAAGAGAGTTTTGCTTCCTGCTGCCTGGATGTTCAGCGCGGAAAGAGAGTTAGGGTGTGAACGCAGTGCACCGCTGATTTGCTTAGGATGACAAGAGCGGCTGGAGGAGAGAACAGGGCTTGCCCAAGCCCGGGGCTAGCTCAAACAGCCTCCAGCGTTTTGTGGGAAGAGACAGAGCTCAGAGTCTGGCACCAGCAGATCCCCATATCCAAAAGTTCAAAGAGCGCAGCAGTGTCTTTAAGGGCTGTACTCACAGAATCTCCAAGCCGCAGCAACAGCTGTTGGAGGATCAACAGGTCCCGACAGATCAGGAAACGGATCGTGGCAATCTTACATACCCCCCAGCAAACCACATTGACAGCAGTGCCACTGCCGTACAGCTGGGTGAGGTTCAGGCGCATATTTAGATGATGAGCTGAAAGATAAAATGACCGAGATAAGGGGAGGAACGAGACCGACGAGAACACTTGCTCACAAAGCCACCACTTTCCCAGCCCAAACGCACGGCTCTAGAGCTTTCACCTCGTTCCATGTCCGCATCTGTCTCATAATCCATTTCTCGGATGAGCACTCCAATGGCATGGATAGGGTTTCTGATCTCCTGCAGTTTGCTGTGTATCTCCTCCATCACATTTTCCCTGCAAAGCGAAAGAGATAATAACAGTAATCAGCAACATGAGGTTTAAACTCAAGAGGGCTCCCTTTCCTCCCTTACTGATCCTCCCTGGAAGGGAGCGTATCTGATCAGCCTGGCCCTTTCTTGATGGGAATCCTCTTCTGGCTTGGAGTTTTATTACAGCGCCTGCAGGGACTGGTCTATTTATTCCACTCCCGCAGGCTACCAGGAAATAACAGTCAGATAGCTGGCATTCCATGGGGGAATGATTTCAGGAGGATAACACAGTAACCACATGGCTTGACCAAGGCTCTGACCTCTACCTAGTGTCTGCCGGCACTTGCTTTCCACACTGCAGTGATCACCTACCAGGAATTTGTTTCTTTTCTGCTCCCTATCTCACATGAAAATCATCAACATTTCTTTTCTGGAGGGCTCCAGGCAACAGAAAGGGGGTTCTGGAGAGAAGACCCTGCTAATGTCACCAATACCCACACTCCCCATCTCTGAGGGGACCTGGAAAAGTCTCCTGCAGTACAGGGAGAGCCTGATCATCCCAAAAGCGCTTTGATGCAAATAGAGGATGGCTCCAGGCAATCCCTGCTCCCGGAGGGAGAGCTGCTGCAAAAACATCTCCTTAAAACCATCTCCTTACGTGTCATTAGCTATCAAGTCCTCCAGGATCTGCTCTGCAGCCTTTTCTGGAGGCTGGAGGCGGGAGCAAGCCATTTCCATTATGAATGCCATTTCCATGGAAATTGATTCCCCGATCAGTCGAAGGCACTGGACAAGACAGACAACATCACGAGACATCTCCATATCTGCAATGAAAGAATCTAACTGTATATTTGCAAGAGATTTCAAAGCAAAGGAGGGAGGACCATTCAAAAACCAGTTAGTTCAGCTCCCGCCAGCAAACCATGAGCAGCAGATTGGTCCCAGTCCCACGTGCCAGACTGACCCTTCCCTGCTAACTACGAGGCCAAATTAAAACTTGGGAGCCAGCAAGGGAAAGATTTGGGCTTTATTATTTGGAAAATAAAAAAATACTGAGGCATCAAAAAAACCAGTGAAATTCCCTCCAAGGGATTTTTCTCCAGCCATAAGTTGAGAGGAAGTAATTAGCACAGTGGAAGAGCAAAAAAAAAACCAAAAAACCCCAGAGCAAACGGCTCAGGTAGCTCAGCTCTGCCAAGCAGAACCCGCTTGCGTTACAGCGGCTCCCGATTTGCAGCACCTCTCACCGCTGGGAGGGTTTTCACATTCTTAGAGGTGATCTGAAAACTCACTACTGAGAATTCAAATCAGTGCTTTGCAATCCAATCCTTCACGTGGGCGTTTTTGGTTTGGTTTTTTTTGTTTGTTTTTTTTTTTTTTTTTTTAAATTAAGTCAACATTTTTAGNAAATTAAGTCACATATTTTGAGAAGTTTGAAACAGACAGGACAGGCACCGCCAGCCTCCCAAACCCAGCCCAGGCCTCCAGCTTTCCTTCCCTCAGAGCCAGAAATAGCTCAACCAAACGGATGACGATTCTTTTTTACAAAAACATAAAAATCACTCGAGCATGAAAGTGGAGCTTAGGTAACATTTTCCGTTGCCTTTTTGTTCTGAAACGTCATTCCATGGCCAGCAAAGCACAGAGGGCACTGTGGCGACAATATTAACAACAACTTTTGCGCGCACTGGCATTTACTTCCCGGATAAAAGAATAGAACAGGACCTCTCCACAGCTTACACAAAAAACATTTATACAATAACATTTCATTAAAAATCAAGTTTGCAGAATCGGGCAGCTGTGCCCAGGGTGCTCGGAGGATCACAAGTTTCCTTCTCTTCGGTAATATCTTTGAAGGGAGTTGTTTACTCCACCAGCAAGACACAGAAATGGGGGAATTTTATGGAAAAGAACTGCTTGCTCTGAGTCAGAGTCTTACAGCTCCCGACGGGGACGGCAAAGCTGAGCAAGCACCCAGCTGAGATAACGTTAAGCAGATTTCGTATGGCGGGGTGGGGGTGTGTGTGGGGTGTGTCACCCACACGAGGTGCTGCATCCCGCTCTCCCCACCAGCACCGGGGACCTGCCAGCACATTATCGAGCTCCAACCTGGCAGATCTGTCCCACAAAGAGGGAGCATGAAGAAGGCACCAGTTAACTGCAGCCTACACAGGTAGTTTGTAAGGCCGCAAGGGCAAAGGATCCACCAATGCAGGTCCTTGTCACCGAGTAGCTGAAATCTAAGATTCTTCCTTTTTAAGTCATTTGAAATGAATCATGGCGGATTTGCAGCCGTAACACCATTTTCTAATTCCTGGTCTGAGCAGGATGGCAGGCTTCACAAAGTAAAACTCTCTACAAATGCCAAAATAAGAAAACTACCTCCATGTAGATAATTATGGAGTCACAAGCACTTCAAGAGGCCTCTATGGAAACTCCCGCAGCCCTCTGCCTAGAGCTTCCCTGACACACAGCATTTCAGCCCCCAGCAATGAAAGAGCTCCATATCTCTCACTTACCATCAAAGATGGCAGCGTCGTCCTCAGTCAGGAGGTGCTCATTAGAGAGGAGATAGAGATGGTCCACCAAGGAGCAGGGCACGAGGAAAGACAGGGAGCCCTAGGAGACAGGAGAGAAAGCCTTCCTTTTCAACTCCTCAAAACCACACCTCACACCTTCAGTTGGCCGCAGCGGCCAAAGAGCCACCGCCACGCAAGCCTCACCTTCTTCAGCAGGCACACCATGCTGGTGTAGGGGTTCAAGTGCAGGGCCAGCGGCCGCGAGAGCGCTTCTTGGTACTGAAGGCAGCAGGCATAGAACTTGGACCAGAATTCCACCTGCAGCTGCCAAAACTCCTCCGGCGAGCACTCATATTCCGTCACGCTGCCCTGGAACTAGCAGGATCAAAACAAGACTTCAGAGGAATACAGGCAGCGAACCAGAGGGAAAAACTGTAGCGTTCAGACTGCTGTCTTGCCTCTCGTGACCTGTGTCACACCTTTACACGGTTAAGGTTTAGAAACACCAACTGCGGTTTTCTTCTTCACTACTTTATTGTCAAAGTGCAAGTTTTTTCCTACAGCAGTGAGTCACACAGCAAACAGCACGGGGAACAAAGCCCACAAGAACTGTTTCTATAAAACCTTAGTTAAAGAAGCACCAGTGACATCAAGAAAAAGGGCAGCACTGCAGATCTCTCTAAAAACATCACGCGTGATGATTGCTACAGAGGATATAAAACAGCCTTTTTCTTTTTTTGAGAACTTTCTAGCTATAGTCTAAGCAGTCTCTAGGATGAACCACAAACGGAAGGACTGCTGGTTTAGACAATCAGGCATATCAGAGTAAAATCTGAAGAAGTGGGATAAAATGGGGGAAGTTCAGACCCAAAATGATCTTTCAGACAGGTCCCCAAGAAGATTGTCTTCTGGTGTCCGAAACGATGAGCAACAGCTCTGCTTGGTGGTGGCCAGCAGCCATGAGCAGGGAGCCAAGAACGCCGGTCGTGCAACGCGTGCTGCCCAAAGCACACCCCATGCAAAGCACACCCAGGGACAGCAGAACACCAAGAAAGAAGAAAGGAGCCCAAAAAAAAAAAAAAAAAAAAAAAAAGAGGGAATGGAAAAGCCAGGCAGGAAGGATGAAAATTTGAAAATTTGTACTATTTTAAACAGTCACATAACTCCTTTGGAGAGAGAAAGGACAAAATAAGACCTGGAGTCTCTTTGCACCTCATTTAACTTCACCAAAGCACCACAATACTGCATACAAGGGGTGCAAGAAGAAAACATCGTGGGGAAAAAAAAAAACCAAAACAACTCACCTCACTTTCTACAGCTAAGGTAACCTCTTTTTTTAACTCATCCCACGTCAGATCCATGTGTCTCTCTGTTCCTTGAGAAAAGATCTGAAAAGCAGCACGGTAAACTTTTAGTTTAAAGCAAGAGAGCTGCATCCCTGAGGCTCAAGCAGCACTGAGTGACATAAAGCAAACGGGAGAGCATCAGCCAGCGTTTTCTGGGACGAAAGTATTAAAACCACTTTTGGCTGCTAAATGGGGGTTACACAGATGTAGAGCCAGCTTCCCTCTTCCTGCGGAAACGGAGGAAGGCTCCTGGCAGGTAGCGCACTGGGATGTAAGGAGAGAAGTGCTGCAACACCGTCACAGCAGCCATCTCTTGTACCTTGCTATAGGGCTCCATAAGGTCACAGCATAAAGAATCAAAATGGTCAGTCTTGGAAAAGTTGGGCTTTTCCATTTTCCTGAAAAGGCACCATGTGTTGCTTTACTCTGCCTTTAACAGTCCTAGAGGAGCCAGAACTGAGCAGATATATTCTGAGAAACAGCACCACAGTGGGCTGAGAGTCTCTGTTCACCCGGCTAAAGCAGCAAGCGATGAAAAGTAAGCTCAGCAACCTGCTGCGCTACCTAAGGGGGGAAAAAAAAAATTTCTTCTGAAAACCATGTTCTGCCTCTTGCCATCAGCTGAAGTATGGTACAACAGCCGCTCACCTGCTTCAGCGACTACCGACAGGTTTACAAACTGTCAAATGCAAATCAATGCTCGCCAAGAGCTCCAAGGGATCATGTTGCCTCACACCTAAATGACCAGGAAGGAGAAGCTGCACAGAGCGCACACCAAATACCCTCTCACCAACCTGCAAAGCCTTCTGGATCGCAGCATTTGTGAACCGGCCAGGCAGGAAGAGATACTCCAGGTAGGTTTCCTGTGAAGAGAACAAGACAGCAATTAAAGGAAACACAAGCGTCGGGAGAAGAGCGTTTAAGATACTGCTCCTGGTGCTTCCTCCCATTGTCAAGCTCATCCCCTGGATCTGTACTGCTTTCCAGGTTCAGTTCAGGCCCACACCCTACTCAAACCTCTTCCCTTCCAACCCCTTGGCAGTTCCCGTGATGGAACACGGCTTCCCAAACACTCCAGATCTTGTTAATTCACGTCTTGTCTCGAGGCTCTCTCTTGACTGACTGGAAATTCTCCTCATCCCTCAACTTCTGGTTTCGTAACCACACTCAGCACTTTAATGCTGTGCTGAGAGGCTAAGGCTCGTCCCCTTTAATTTGGAGTAATTTTAAGACTGTATCAATACGATTTGTACACTTGAACTGTCTTAATGCTCTCCTAGCCAGAGAAGCTTCATTAATTCTCGTTGTTGTTTCATAGTCAGCTCACCCTGGGGTCCTGATCATGTCGAACCGTCACTTCCTCTTCAGGCAGCGGCTGCACAAAGACCTGGTTCCACTGGCCCGCAACATTTCTGGGAGAAAAATAAAACGAGAATCAGCTCTGAATTGTAATGCTCCTACACAGCGCATCCAGGAGCAGCCACCTGAACCAAACCTGTCACTTCCACCAGCCAGCACAGACTTTACAGTCCTTTGGACCTGGCAACAGGAGCTCTGACAAGTGACAGATTTAGCCAGGAGAGCTTAAATGTGGCATCCTCAGCCCTGAGCTAACAGCACAGGTGGGATTACTTAATTTATATCAACATTCTCCCCATCACACACACTCATCAAGCAACTCTCAGGCTGACTAGTAGATTCTTTGCCTAAACATGCAAACTCACAGCATTTTTTACCAGGAATTTAACTTCCTGGTCCGGTTATGCACCAAGCCTGCCCTCTTTATAAAGACAGGGCTGATGCTTTCACATCACTGGTCTCCTCAAAACATCTTTCTTGGAAAAAAAACAACTGGGTTTGTTTGGAAGGAGCTGTCGGTGAAGTACAGCCCTCCCTCTGACACACTCACAGCAGACTCCACTCCCAGCAAGCCTGCTGCCTGGCTTTTTAAATTTTTCACATTCCTGCAGCTGAACTGTAGCTTTATTATAAAGCAGAACCCCAAAAAATAAAAAAATCCATGTAATCTGCACTGCAGGAAGATACACCACATGATACACCACAATAGGAAGAACCAGATAGCGCCGCATCTCCACACACTTCAATCAGCAAAGCAGGACAGGAGAAGAGGTGAGGAGCTCGTTGGGCGCTTTTAATGAGCAGCATGTGGAGCTGCTCCTGCAGTTACCCCTGCGCAAAGGCTATCAACGCCATTCAGTGCAGAAACTCACTGCTCAAAGTTGATGTATTTCACAACGGTTTGGTTCTCTTCGTTGTGCCACAGCGCCCAGATCTCAGCTGAGGTTAAGGCAAAGTCAACAAGAGTCTCCTAGGAGAGAGCGCACATATTTACCTTCTTATCACAAACTCAAGCACAGCAGAGATGTGTGCTGTTGACAACAGCAAGACATTCCTTCCTATCATTTAACCACATTTTGGAAACAATTCTTTATTCACAATTAAATCCCCAAGTCTGGGCGCTCTGATCTCTAGGGAAGAACCCTCCCTCTCGTCTTGGTGCCTCCTGGGGGAGCCGAGCCCCAGCACTCACCTGCGAGGAGAAGAGGGAGGAAATGTGGTCAAGGCTGTAGCGGTTGCTCTCGGTGCTCACCAGCTGGAAGACACAGAACTAAAAAAAACATCTCATAAGTTATTTGCTACAAAGGACAGCTACGCCAATAACCAGCACGTTGTGGGGAAGATCACACCTCTCTGGTCCCTCTCCTTGCCTGACGCTACAGCCTGAGGGCAGGAGGGCTGAGCTGAGGACCACCAGCCACGGATGGACACTGCCAACCTGACCCTCTGCGCCATGTACTGACATCACCGATGTCAGCCTTCCCATCGAGGGCACTCGTCTCTGCCTGAACCTGAAGGATTTCTAGTTGCTTTTTGAAAGACTAAACCAGAAAAATGGTAAAAACACCACTGCTGAGCACTGCTAGCGACAACACGATGTGGGCAAGTAAGGAGACTAGAGTGGAAAAGCCCCGAATCCTGAGGCCACTTGTCGCAAACCAAGCTCTGCATGTTCTTACCACAGCAGAGCACTAGCGGGACAGCAGAAGTCACAATACGAGCTTCTAGTCCATATGTGAATCCCCTGGAGACTGGAGAGGGTAAGCTGTCCAACAGATGAGACTACTCTGTGCCGTCATTCCCATCCTGCTAAATTTATTATTCACTGCAAGAAGCAGTAGTTCTACAGAAGTCAACATTTGGCAACGCAGCGATGCGTCTGCACACTCCCAGGAGCCCGACATAAACATACTATCAGTGTTTCCATGCTTTTAGCTCCTTTCGGACCTTTCGTTTTCCCACGGCACATACGTGCTTTTGAGATCCTACCAGAACAGAAGGTGAAGAAGTGAACAAGCACTCGCAGCTCAGCTTAGTCACACAGGGAGTTCCACTCCCAAGGCAAGAGCACATGTATCTTGTAGTGCTTTGAGAATAAAAATGTTTGTTTATTCAGAAAGTACTGCCCTCTCCAGAGGGTCAAACGTAAAACTTTTCCCTATTTCTTGCCTTACAGACCCAAATCCAAGGAGGAACGACATATTTTCCATGCGGCCCAAGAAAGAAGCATTCACAGGGAGGAAGCCCTGTCGCTCCGTACCTGCCCTCGCTTGGGTGCGTGCATGTACACGCCGAGGTAAAGCCCCAGGGACTGGGAGAAGGCCAGTCGCAGGCGGTGCCCAGTCCCAGCTGCAAGCCGCAGGTCCCTGCTGACCGGCATGAACTCCAGCAGATCAGCAACCATCAGGCACATTTGATCCTAGGTAAAATAAAGGAATCAGGAAAATGGCGTAGGGAAGAATTGGGACTGAGAAACTGCCCTTCTCCCTCATCCTTCCCCTTCTGGCCAGTCTGCCCAGATCTTCCCCTAAAGGATGCAAGTAAAGCATCCACGCATGTACCTGAACCACTGTTTCGTTTTCCTCGTCTCACCTGTGCCCTCTCACACCGAGCACATGGGCTTTCGGAGTCCAGGCATGTACGATGAACCTTCCCCTCCCTCCCATAACACACGCACACATTCCAGTGCAAATGAGGCGTGAAAGCAGTTGTGCTGGTCGATTAGCTTTGGCACTGATATTTCGAGCAAGTGGCATGCAGCGAGGAGAGGCTTTTATTAACTTCTTGTTGACAAGAAGCCGTGTTATAAAGACACTCTTATTTACCACTAAAGCAGTAGAAAAATCCATTTGGTGCGCCTCCTCAGCCCTTGAAACGCTCCTGCCTACCTTCCTAAATGCTCCAGTATGTTTGTAAATCACTTAATACTGCCTCTTACCCTGCGCACAAGGCTTTGCTGTAGAGAAAACCTACCCGCTTTCCACAGCTACAAACACACGCCATGACAGTTCTACAAATTGCCCTGAATCCCAGCGTGTAGAAGTTGCAGCGACAATTTAACAGCAGATCAAATCCATGCCAACCACCCAGCCTTCGTTCCTTAAGCCTTGGACTATCACGGTGATCTAAGACACTGCTGCGCCGAATCCAGGCCTTGCTCACCTTATAGGACCACATCCGAAGCTTGTGGTCCTGGCAGAGAGCGAAGAGAAAGGCATCGTGATCTAGACAGTGAACAGAGAGGCTGATAGGCAGGTCCGATGGGCTGCAGTCACCTCTGAAAATACACAGTTTATTTCAACAGCTTAAAAGAAAATCAAGGCTAGCTCATAGAATCAAGGCACAGGGTGTTTAAAAACAATCACACTGTGTTTAAAAACAAATAAATCAGCGGTGTGAGACCAGGAGGAGAGAGCAGGGTTTCAGGACTGTGGGGGTCAGCGTCCAAGGCGCAGAGGAGCCCACCACACCAGTAGCACCCTGTTCTTCACCCGATTCAGCAGAGCCATAGCACATCCCCGCCTTCCCCAGCCTAGCGCTTGCAGAACACGGGCAAAGGATCCAGAAGGAAGCAGGGATCCAACCAGCCCCAAGCTCATGGTCAGAGCCATGCAGGGCATCAGGGAACTCACTTTCATTTCCAAATAACAGGGCCTAGAATTTGGTTGCACGCTCTAAGGTATCGTAATGATTACAGTCCACCACCGAGCCCAGCCTGCACACAGAGCGTCTGTGTCATCCACATGTAACTTCTGCCGGTCAGGAAGAAGCCTGACATTTCAAGAACAAGGGCAAGAACATACAACTGTTGTAATCCTTAATCTGCGCTGGCTGCCAGCCATATCCTGGGCAAATCCTTGGAGGCCAATTACTAGCTATAACATAATCGCAGACACAGACACACACAGAATCAGCAGGGCTTCATTAAGATGAACTAATCCAGCGTTCGAGTCCTAACTTCCGTACTGCGATAGGTCCTGTGACCCACTTAACTTTTTTTGGCAGAGTATTTATAGATGCTGACTTGCCTGTCTTTGACTGCAGCTAGAAACTCCAGGTGAGGGAATCGAAAAAACAAAATTAGTCCCACTTAATCGTCACCAGACACTTACCTGATGGCAGTTGGCATCCAACCAGTAAGGAAACGCTGCATCACTGAGCTCTGTTTCAATTCCACAACTGAAACCGTTCCTTTCAAAATAAAAGCGATAGTAAGAGACATATTGAGCACTCGTTAACAAAATATTTACCGCCACCAGCAAGGGGCTTCACAGGCACGATATAAAAGAGCTTTTGTATGTGTGTGGAGTGAATTTGTATGACCAAAAATCAAACGCAAGGGAAGTTCAAAGTTAGGAGAGAGGATGCCATGCTGAGGCGGATGAGAGGAGGAAGCCTGTTCCCGCTCCTTACCGGGCACATCGGGAGGAGGCAGCTTAAGGACGAAGATCCCTCCCGCAGCAGAGGGCAGAGCGAAGAGAGCCTCCCCCTCGCTGCTCAGCCACGCTGCAGAGGCGACAGAATTAGACGCCAGGCCTGGCACGCTGGGAATCACGTAGTAGTTGGAAGGATCTCTGAAGTTGATTTTGCCGATATCTGTAAACACGGACTGCATTTGGCTCTCTGTTATCAGCTCCTGGAGGAGGGAAACGGCAGAGAGTACAAATGCTGAGCACACGTACACAAGGCAGAGAAAAAACAACCAGACACCTGCGGAATAGCAACTGGGACACTGCTACTTGATAAAAAGGATTTTTCCGATAAGAACTCTCCTCACCACCACTCCCGTTTCTCTTACTGCTAACCCACGGCCACTGCTCTTTATGAGGAGATATGAAAGGGATTTCAAAACCTGCGACTTCCTAGCAGAACGCTCACTTGCTCTCTCACACATATACTGTAACACCCCTAAAGGAATCCCACAGTCCATCAGCTGCTTCAAGATAGCTCATAGCAAAATGCTGGTAGCGAGTCCTGCGAAGAGCAGCTCTGCAATAGCACAGTGTCATCGCTTGGGAAAGCAGTCTGTAACTCTAAAAGCAAGAGATAAGCTCTTCAAGAGAGGAAAGGGACCTGACAAGACACACCAGAAGCAGACATGAGAGGAAAAAGTCAGAGCAAATCGGTAAATACAATGTAAATTTTACAAGAGATCCATCTTCATGAAATAAAAAGATTCTATTCCTTGCTGTGTACAGGGGGCAAGTTACAAACACAGCCAGCCAGGCCGCCCTCTGAAGCACTCAGTCTCGACCTCCAAAGGGTACTTTGTCCCCATTGTCACAAAGCCGGGCTTCAGGACCACCGGCAGAGACACCTCCAACCTCCGAGCTTCATTTCATGTTACATCACCGAATTTCATCGAAATCGGAGCCCTATTCACAAATCTGAAATGCCCTCACAGCTTTGGGCCAAACACTGTAAGTCTGATGCCTACAGCCTCTGCTTCCCCAGCGTGTGGTCTGAGTACATTCAGTTCCAAAGTCAAAGATTTCCAGCTTGCTTTTCCTATCCGACAGCTTTTTCCAGTAGTTTTCACTTCCACATAGAGAACTACCTTGCACTGATGAGCACAGCTGCTATATCGGGTCAAAAAACAGAGGAGTTGGGAGTTTAGCAGTTTGTAACATCTATAAAGAAATTTAAGTAGAAAAGTTTGGACATTAAGAAACTAAATTGCAGAGTTTTCCACAAAGCTCAGGAGAGCCTGACGGGCTCCAGCTCCATGCCTCCAGGAACACCAGAAGGTTCCAGCCCGGGATGCAAATCCCCACCAGAGAGCTATGAAACAGATCGGTTGTGGTGGACTGGCCCAGCTGGCAGATAATTATAATTACCACCAGCTGTGGGCCCCAGCAGGCCACAGGAGAATAAGAGCAGGAAAAACTTGTGGGTCAAGATAAAGATGGTTTAATAAGTAAAGGAAAGAGGAAGAAGAAAATAAAACCAAGCAATGCCAAGGAAAAGCTTCACTACCTCCTGCAAGCAGCCTGATGCCCAGGCAAGCGTCGAACAATGGTCACCTGCCCCAATCCCCTTCCCTCTGTCGCTGAACACAGGGTCACAGTGCAGGAATTGTCCCCTCCTCTCCCTGTCCTGGCTGCATGTCCCCCCAGCCTCCTGCCCACCGCAGCCAGCTCGTTTGGGGCCAGAGTGAGAAAGGGAGAAGCCTCCGATGCTGTGCACACACTGCTCAGTGACAGCTCAAGCAGCAGTGTGTCCGCAACTCTGCTTTAGTAACAAGTCCACCACACAGCGCCGTGTGAGTGCCTGCAAAGAAGACCAGCTCCATCCCAGCCAAAACCAGCGTACAGTCTGTTCGGCATGGAAAAAAATTCAGCCCAAGGGGAAAGGGCTCAGGAAAAGCTGAGCTTGATACCCATCAGCAGCTCCCCTGCAGTGTTTCCACAGCCAGCCCAAGCGACACAGGCATGACAGTGGGGACAGGGTTTGTGTAAAGCCCTGCAACAGGGCAGTGTTATAAGTTAATCTCGGAGGGCAGTAAAGCAGCACAGGGCTGCTCGATCACTGCCTCCCAAGTGGCATAGGAGAAGAGGAAAGGAAGAATGAAAGCCACAAAACTTGGGGGTCAAGATAAAGAAATAAAATAACTGCTTAATAAGCGAAGAACAAGCAGGAGAAGAGAGGAGAAAACAAGAAGGGACACACAGGCTGGACAGACTGACACTCAGACAGTTCCTGAACAAAAGATGGCTAAACCCCCCCAAAAACTCCTTTTTTCCCCTCTTTATTGCTGAACACGATGCTACACAGCAAGGAACATCCCTTTGGCTAGATCAGGTTGTCTGCCCGGTTGTGTTCCCTCCCAAACCGCTGCACACCCCCAAATCTATTCGTGGGGGGGCAGAGTAAGAAACCGAGAAGGCCTTGAGGCTGCTGAACCACCACTCAGCAAAAGCTAAATTACTAGCATGTTATCAACACTGTTTTGGTCACAATACCAAAAGAGGGCACCACACAAGCTAGCACGATGAAAAGTAACTCCATCCGCACAAAAATTTACTCTATCATGGCCAAAATTAACCCTAACCTGGCCAAAACCGGCCCTGTGCTGGCCAAAAGCACTAGATGTGGGAAACAGCACTTTGTGCCCACGCTGAGAAGCACACCAAAGCCTTTGCTATTTTGCAATGCACTTAGCAACTTCGCTGAGGGCTCCTAATGGGCAAGATCGAGGCAGGCGGCTGACACAGGCAGGGAGCAGGTACTCACGCTGCGGTACATGCAGGCAGGATGCGGCAGGAGCAGGCGATGGACTGTCTGCCCGGTGATCAGCAGGACAACCAAGTGGTTCTGCACTTCGCAGAGGTGCACACCGCCTGGGAGAAACGGGCAGCCCTGGATGCGGAGGCGTACGGCATTGTTCAGCAGGTTCACATCCAGGGATTCCTCCACCAGCTCCACCGTGTCTCCTGATGTGGTCCTGAGGGAAATAACCAGGGGAAACGTATGAGGACAGCGGAGAGGAAGGCAAGCCTAAGCAGTGGGGTATCAACCATAGAATCACAGAATTGCCTGGGTGGAAGGTACCTTTCAGATCATCGAGTCCAACCATCAACCCAACTCTGACAAAAACCATCACTAAACCACCTCTCTAAGCACGACGTCTACCTGTCTTCTAAACCCCTCCAAGGATGGTGCCTCAACCACATCCCTGGGCAGCCTGTTCCAATGCTTGATAACCCTTTCACTGTAAGAATTTTTCCTAATATCCATACCAAACCTCCCCTGGCGCAACTTGAGGCTGTTTCCTCTTGTCCCATCGCCTGTTCCTTGGGAGAAGAGCCCGACCCCCCTGGCTACCCGCTCCTTTCAGGGAGCTGTAGAGAGCGAGAAGGTCTCCCCTCAGCCTCCTCTTCTCCAGGCTGAACACCCCCAGCTCCCTCAGCCGCTCCTCACAAGACTTATTCTCCAGACCTCCCACCAGCTCCACTGCCCTAAAGGAAGGCCTGCCCCCGGCCCCACTCGACGCCTGGGCCTGCCCCCGGGCCCGCACTCACCACCGCACGAAGCGGTTCCTGGTGGCGGCGGCGAGCTGCGCGCTCTCCAGATAGCAGAAACCACCAGCGCTGTCCCCGTAGCGACCGGCGGGGAGGGGTGCCGTCCCCGGCGGGCTAAAAACCACCTCCCGAAGGCGTCGCGGTGGGCCCCGGACCGCCGCGTTCAGCTCCAGGCAGCTGCGTTCCGTCAGGGCCGCCGCCATCTTGCCGCCCGGCCTTCCCGCCTCGGCCGGCGCGGGGCGTCACGGGAAGGGAGGCGCGAGGGGGTC
>VXBH01002659.1:0-11281 GCA_013400035.1 Rynchops niger | reverse complement strand
CATTCTATGATTCTATGAATTACCTTTGCTTTACAAATGTACGGCAGATATACTAAGTCTGTGCTGTTTTCCATAATGTTTCTCAGGCTAAGATATTATATCCATCCAATACTGCTTCATGCAAACCAAAAGGATTGCACAAATCCTGTGAGTCAGTCCTAACTCTCTTTCCTGGGCCTGCTAGCAAGGGTGATAACTAGCACTGAAGAACCTGGATAAGGGATGTAAGCAAGAATTAGATCAAGGATTAGACTCAAAGGTTAGTCTCAAGGTGCCTTTAGGCTCCTAAATTGACACCAAGATATGATTTAGATACTACAAATCCAAAACAGAGGACTGGAAAAACCTCTGGCCAATGTCCATTTAGCCTTTATATTCACATTATATATCAAAGTTCTCCTGATTGCACCTGGGAAGTTTTTGAGCCTATTTATATTTGACTTTGCCTTGATAGAGACATTTTAGAACTCAACTCACAACGAGCTGCTTTTTTGATTCTTCTTTGCCCAAGTTGCTATCAGATCAGATAGCATGCTTTGGACATCTGACAAAACCAAGATCGATTTTTCTCCTAAAATGCAAATTTGGCTACTTTCTTTAAAGTGAAACTGTGTAGGTTCAGATTAATTTTCAAGCCTACGGCTGGAGGCTGCCCCAAAATGGAGGTGAATGACAATGAACTTATGGGGGGAAAAAAACCCTATAGCTTATAGAACACATAGGAAGACATAGAGAGTAATATGGAAATATGTGATAAAAAATAAAGCATCTGAAAATTTAACATTGCAATGGCTAGCCTTCCAGATTTTGACCTCTGAAATATAATGAAGTTTCAGGGAAGCACTGGTATTACCCCCACTGTTAAGGATGTGAGAAAGCCGACAAATCAAGCAGACTCCAGGAGCCCGGGATCCCTCCTTCCTGGCCATTGCATCTCTACGTGCTGCATGTTCCAAACATGGAATTCTCTCCCTCTCCATCCAATAGATGCAGCTACTGCTGATTCCCTTTGTGAGTTTGACCAGCAGCAAGGCTGAGGGTGTAACCCACAGACACACACACACTCATAGAGGATGCAGACTCGAGGGCTGTCCACACAGGCTGCCACAGGCACAGAACTGCCTTTAGCAGCACTCACAAATACACCAACAACATTCATATAAAACATAAATAAAGACAGCCCTGGCCTGTTCCTCCTCTCCAGCTGATCAGGATTGAAGATCAATGGTCTGAAGTTGAGGCAGGGGAGGTTTAGGTTAGATATTAGGAGGAATTACTTTACTGAAAGAGTGGTCAGGCACTGGAACAGCCTGCCCAGGGAGGTGGCTGAGTCACCATCCCTAGAGGTGTTTAAGAAACGTCTAGATGTGGCACTTCAGGGCATGCTCCAGTAGCAGAGATTGTAGGTTGTTTGGTTGGACTCGATGATCTTAAAGGTCCTTTCCAACCATGAAGGTTCTGTGATTCTGTGATCACACACCCCCTCACTCTCTAATTTCACAAACCCTCAAATTGTTTAGGTTGGAAATCATTTAGGTTGGAAAAGACCTTTAAGATCATCATGTACAACTGTACCAGCTAGCACTGCCAAGTTACCACTCAACCATGTCACTCAGCACCACATCTACCTGTCTTTTAAATACCTCCAGGGATGGCAATTCCACCACTTCCCTGGGCAGCCTGTTCCAATGCTTGACAACCCTTTCAGTGAAGAAACTATTAGCAGCCCAGACTCCTCTCAGACACAAGAGATGCTCAAGAACTCACGAGACAAAAATAATTTTCTGACTTTGGGAATTACACAGAATCACAGAATGGCTTGTGTTGGAAGGGACCTTAAAGATCATCTAGTTCCAATCCCCCTGCCCTGGGCAGGGACAGTGCAGTTCCTTCTATGTACTTATTGTTTTCTGTCAAAACCAAACCAGGTTCTTTGTTAATAATAATAATAACAACAATAATGTAGAAACCTTAATAATCAATTTTAATCTTTTTTATTTTCTTAATTATTCTCACCTTAAATACTCTTTATGTCTTGACATGTACCTGGAAATTGTACTTTATGCATATGTTCCATTTCATCCCTCTGATTATGCTTATAGTCCCCTCTTTATCTGTTCCAGCTTAAGTCCCTTGATAATGTCCATAGGCAAATGAAATTGCTCATAGTATTCCCAATAAGATCTTACCAGTGCCTCATACTGTAACATTAAAAATTAAATTTCTTTATGAAATTAAAAAAAACCCAACAGAGTCATAGAACCATCTAGGTTGGAAAAGACCTTTAAGATCATCAAGTCCAACCATCAACCTAACACTGACAAGTCCAGTACTAAACCATGTCACTAAGCACCACATCTACACATCTTCTAAATACCTCCGGGGATGGTGACTCAGCCGTTTCCCCGGGCAGCCTGTTCCAATGTTTAACAATCTTTTCGGTGAAGAAAAATTTTCTAATATCCAATCTAAACCTCCCCTGGCTCAACTTGAGGCCATTTCCTCTTGTCCTATTGCTTGTTACTTGGGAGAAGAGACCGACCCCCACATCGCTACAACCTCCTTTCAGGTAGTTGTAGAGAGCGATGAGGTCTCCCCTCAGCCTCCTTTTCTCCAGGCTAAACAACCCCAGTTCCCTCAGCTGCTCCTCATAAGACTTGTGCTCTAGACCCCTCACCAGCTTTGTTGCTCTTCTCTGGACAAGCTCCATCACCTCAACATCTTTCTTGTAGTGAGAGGCCCAAAACTGGGCACAGTATTCGAGGTGCGTCAATAAAGAAATGAATCTGATTCATTCTAGAACTATGTCAGACTTATCATCCTGTGATTGACATATACGTAAAGATCTTGTCCATCCTCGCTACTTCCAGGGACAACAAAAAGTCTTTAATTTCCATTTCTTTTCTTCTTGTCACTAAAGTCTATTGTTTTATGAGGATTTACCAATTCTCAATATCCACTTAAAAGTTTCACTTGAACGTATTACCTCAAACTTAAAAAAAATAAATTACAAATAAATAAACTGTCCTTACCTTTAGCCAAAGCAGCCTAATGCTGGAGGAAGAATGATATGAAAAATACTATTCATCTAATAAACACTAACTTTTCAAAATGTATTCTTCCTGGGGCCAGTGGCATATCAAAAGTGCAAAATATATAGGCAAATGAAGAATTTTTTTCTGTGCTGAGAGCTGAGATGTGTTATTTAATCCTGTCTCTACTATTTAACAGCAATGTAGCAGTTCTTCACCCACTGCATACCTCTTCTTTATGCGAGTTTTTCAGTGGAAAAGTTTATCTATCTGATTTGTTTTTAAGAATCAGAAACATTATATACTTCATGCTAGATGTAGATTTTTATGGCATTTCTAAGTAGAAAGCTGCACTAAAGCAGAAATAACAACTGGGAACTGTGTCACAACTGAACCTAGAAATGAAGCTGGAATGAAAGGGCTTATTTTCCATCTGCAGAAAATAAATTAATTGTTCTGGGACTAAGATAATAAATAGGAAGTCATCACTTCAAATATTTCTAATGAGTAGAATTGAATGGAGATTTTGCCTGAAAAGTGTGAACTGAAAGAAAACAGAGAGGAAAAAAAAATTCTCATTTTAAAATTTGGGCTATAACATCATCACTGGAAGTGGGTAAAGTGCTGGCCTCTTGACTCCAGTCATTACACAGAGGGGAGAGAGAAAAGCCAACTACTGACTGAGAGCAGGAAATACGATGGCCCTCCTACAGAGTAAGAAAGACTAAGAGGATTGTGCAATCAGACAGTCCCTAGGAAGCTGCTTTTAGAACTGTCTACACAAAATTAAAAAGGTTTTTGAAAGAAAAAAAGCCCTGTTGCTCTCATGACAAGCCTTAAAAAGGGTGTATATGCTCCATGCAGTCAGCAGTCTTGGGAGAAAATGCTTCTGCTTTAGTAATGGGTCACAGCTGATTTCAGCAATGGACTGAAAGCTTCAAGTTTGGCATGACCGAGCATTTGCTCAGCTTTAAGCAGAGGCACTTGTCACTTGCAATGGCAAACTTGGATGGATTAAATGCATACTTTGAATACAGCAAGAGCAACAAAGGAATCTACGAGAGCAAACAAATAAAACTTGTTTGCTGGACAAAGCAGGACTGGATGAAACTCTTCATCTAAACAATGAGGGGAATGCAGACTGGAGGGGAGATATAATGTGCAGAAATATGAACCTCATGACAATCCATATTACATATATGAGAAAGATGGGGTAAAGAGTTAGGATAACAGAAAGTATTTGCTAGAGAACAGTTCTAAACTTCAGTAGGAAGATTTCAATTGGTATTAATGAGCTTTGGATTAGGACACAGATTCTCATCTTTAAAAGTCTTGTACTCTGGGGAAATTCACGGCAAGCAGGAGAGGATTATTTTCACTAAACTTCTTTAAAGACTGTACCTAGTTTTTGCTGAAAGAAAGTGCCATAAAGAAGTCAGACAATTCGTGTTGCAGCAGAAGTTACAATGTGAAATAATATTTATAGTTGTTACTCATTTCTCTCATTGTATTAAAAACTGCACAGTCACCAACCAAGAAGAAAATTTTTCATGTAGCTCTCATTGTAAATGTAGGATGATACAAAATACCTCATTTCAAGAAGTGATGGAAACTTGAGTTCAGAAGGACACAGCATGAAAGTAGCATCATNCACAGATTCTCATCTTTAAAAGTCTTGTACTCTGGGGAAATTCACGGCAAGCAGGAGAGGATTATTTTCACTAAACTTCTTTAAAGACTGTACCTAGTTTTTGCTGAAAGAAAGTGCCATAAAGAAGTCAGACAATTCGTGTTGNTCTGATGTCAATCTGGCCCAAACCACAACAGATTCTAATATTGCCACCAATTATTTAATTTTGACCGCATATGAAGAATAGGAAGCCGTTTGAATCCACTCCTAGCTTTGGGAGTAAAAGTGATCTCTACTACCGCAGTGACATTCGCAACTTTCAAGACGGTGCAGAATTGTTTTGAAATCTTTATATTGAATATGTAAATTGGTGTGCACACTCTTCAAAAAGATGAATTTCACTATGTCATGTTTCTCCGTTGCCTTATAATTAATTGTTTCTACGTCAGCAGCACATATAACCTCTAATAGAGATGGTGGCCCCAGGTGAACAAGGCACCTTGCGAATGTCTAATGAGTGACTATCCCACACCTGAACAGTTTATCATCAAAATAGAAAAAACCACCAAGACTTGAGCCATTTTCTGGAGCAGGAAAATAAAGTGATCATTCTGCATAATTTCTGAAGTCCTTGATAAAACATGTAGAGACCTAGATTCATCATTCTCATCTGCTTGCTAATTTTAGCAGGAAACAACTATGGACAGTAAGTGACGAATGCTAAATATTGATATTTTCTTCCTTTGCCACATAAAAGGTTGACCATGACAGATTGCTGCATACTTCTGGTCCCAAATAAGAAAATGTCAGAAAAAAAGGAAATACCAGGACACTTTTGAAAACAACCTTCACTTGAAGTCAACTATGCCTGGAATTTAAAAAAAATATCTTTTCCTTCCTTCCTCCCTTCCTTTCTCCTTTCCTCCCTTTCTTTCTCCCCTCATTAACTCCCATCCAAATGCATGCCTCTGCGTCTTCTGCTCTCCTGCAGTGACAGAAAACTGAAGAAAATTGATGCACTAACAGTTCTAATATGACCTTCAAAAAGTGACTTTTTGATTTTCAGTTAACCTTGCACAAAGAGGAAATATTTAAATTCACCCCTTTATTCTTGGCTGTATATGTTAGCCAGGCTAGCGTTGGTAGGAGTGAACAAGAGGGGTTGGGCTGGGGAGGGGGAAATTGGCACCTTGTTCAAGCACTCCGCTGCTATTTGCACAAAAGGAGACAAAACTACTCTGCAGTAATTACTCTCTGAAGGGGGAAACAGGTAGGAGAGAGAGTGCTCTTGTCATTTGTTTGACTAAATTGTATGCTTTTATGAGCCGTCTGGCTGGAGGGGTTAAAGTTACTTTTAATAACACTTCCTTTCAAAAAAATTTGATTTGAGATTTCCCAGCAGGGCTGCCTACCAAGCAGCAGGACCCTTTCCTTCCTTCCAGCCCCCTGTTCCTTCAGCATTCCCCTCTCCTCTCTCCTCTCTGTGAACACTGCCATTGTTCTATTTGTCTAAGAGAAGCCAGGCTGGATAATGTAGTATAAAGTCAATTTTGCATATATGCTTAAATAAATAAATAAGGCTAAGAAAACATACGAATAAGAATAGCCTTTCCTAAGATGCTAGGCATAGGAAAAGTGAGCCGTTGTCATATAGTCTGGTTTTCCTTCAGTTAGTTAGCTTAGAGAAAATGGTATTACAAGAGAGAAAAGGTTCATTGGATACCTCCAGAGCAGGCTACAGAATGGGTCAAGAGTATTTGTACAAAGCATTTTTGCTTTTAGAAAATAAAAAATTTAAAGTTAGTCAAAGCGAAACAAATTTGGGAGAATATATGTAAGAGTCTGGAGAATAATTTCTTGGTGTCATGGGAAACTATTTCTTAGACGTAGGTTTTCAAAGATATTTGGTAGGTCCTCATGTTAATGTACTTTAATTTAGTTTATATCTTATGTCATCCAACAATAAAGAAAAAGAAATATATAAAGAAAAGCAAAACAAGAAGCATGGTCACGGATTGGGGAAATTAAATTGTCTCTTTTCCCAGCGTATCATTCAGGATCCTCCATCTGTGGATAATTTGGGTTAATGTGATATTAACAGTTTATATCCAGCTAACTGTGGACTGGTAGATGAGGATAAGCCAGTTAAATATCTGTTCCCTCACTGAGTGTGCACTTTTAAATGATTATTTAAGAGTTGTTGTAGGAAATACTATACACTTGAACAGTTAAACCCAAAACCTGTAAGTCTGCGTTTTTCTCTCAGTATTATTTCATTTGCATTTCTAACAAGCACAGCCTAATTTTGTTTGTTTGTTTGTTTTCCTTGTGGCTTAGGAGAAACAAGGAAAAATAAAATCGGAAAAATAGTTCCTCTTTTCACTAAAGGAGATCCTTTAAGATCCTTAAACTTGATATTTTTTACAATTTCACTGTCTATTTCCATAGCCATTTACAAACTCTATCCATCGTTTACACACTTTCTATGCATTATGTTAAAATATATGAGCATCCCTTCTATAATACCACCAGAATCAGTCTTGTTTGATTTTTCAACTATCTGGGAAAGAGGCCTGATTTTTGCTAATGTTTTAAGGTACCTGATGTCAAACTCCTAGCTTGCAAACATTTCACACCAGACACGTTAGTGCATTGCAGGTCAATTGCTCTTCTGATTCCATTAAAAGGAAAAAGATGCCCTTTCGTACATGAATGTAAATCATAATATACTTAATTCACTCTCACATCCAAAGTACAAACCATTTTTATGTCCGCAGCAGTAACTAACAAAAAATTTGTCTATCATTCTTGAAGCCCAAGTTGATTTCTAGTCATGCATCTCCATGGCCGTTAACAAGAACGGCCTTTGGATATTCAACACATACTTGAATATAATCAACAATATCCAATATGTAAATTATTGTGACACCAACCTCATGTGGCAAAAATGTCTATGCCTCATCATGATCACTGGTTGGAAGTTGTTTCTTCTCCATCTAAAGTGAGCTCTGTTCCTCAGATGACTGAAGAAACTCCACTTGACAATAGCTTAATTCCCCCTTTTGACCTGCTACACTATGTATATATTAATTAGTCAAAGAGAGAAAATAGAAATTGAATTTAGGTCATTAATTTCTGAAATAAATGATTTTGGCATTGCTTTATTTTCACTGGGCTTATTTGCTCATGTACTTCATGAAAAACTGAAAAGATTTTAGGGATAGAGAGGTGAATATCAGATTATCTGCATAATTTTGTGGTTTTTTCTCTCTTGAAAATCTTCAAAAGATGAAAAATGTATTTCCTTCATAAGTCTAATCAAATACATACTTTACACAGAAAAAGGTCTTTTTTTTTTTCTGATGTTCTCACCATTCATTGTATGTGAAAGTTTAAACTGATGTCCTGTATAGAACTAACATAATACTTTCCCATAATTAGTTTTGCATTTTAGCACAGCCTCCCTCTTTGAGTAGTGGAGGATGGTTAGTGTCTCTGAATGCTTCCAGAAATAGATAGTTACTGTCTGCACAACTTCAGACAACTGAGTAGGGCGGACAGAAGCTCCCTTTAAATCGTCTTGGTAGGAAATAGAGTTACTTCATGAGGTCACCTCATTCAACACCTAAAGTTTTAATCTCAGATAGCAAACTGAACCCTATAACCAGTCTTTTTTCTGCACAGAGGGTGAGATTAGAAATTTAGAAAACCTGCACACCAGTATATTTGTATGCATTTATACATTTTCCATGGAGCCTTTATTAAACAAACACAATTATTTGCACTCTAAGTGCCCTGAATACATTAACCGTATGGTTTGAACCCTGACTGAACAATGCTCTCACAGGAACTACCTCTGTAAGAAATTAATAAGTTATAAACAGAGAGATAATCAACAATAGTGGGTAGTTTCTTCCCTTATCTAGGTAATAGCTACTTCTTTTTTTTTCTTTTTTTTTTTAACTGAGACAATAGCAGCTAATGTAATATTTGCTTTTGAAATTATCTCCTGGGTTATCTCCCCAATCTTGGCAGTATGTGGAATTTTGAGGAACTACGTAGAAAAGTGAATGGATTTAAACCTATCACGTTTAGAAAATATTTCTGTGTTTTCCAAGTGGAAACACCTGAGAAATGACAACTCACTGCAAGCCTCACAAAAAACAGAATATCTTATGTGAGTGACCTTTATGGCTACGAATTCTAAGAAGTTGTAAGATGACTAAAAATTAATTGTTCTATAAAAACAGTAGTCAACAACAAGCTGTAAAATCTGTCTAGCAAAATTTAGAAGTGGAGGAAAAGTGAAATATGATTGGGCCGTACACAGGCCTTGACCCTCTAATTCCCAGATTTTGCAGGCACTATTTTCCAAAATCTCTGAAGATCATAGCACGCTCCCCTTCCCCTTTTAGGATGATGTTGTGTGATAACTTTTAACAATACTACCATTTAATTTGTATTTATAATCCCAGTCCAAGAAAGCCCAGCATCATTTGAGTGATGCTTTCACCAAAAAATGAACACTGAACTCCTGTTAGATGCTTTTATTTGTGCATTATTTATTTGTGATCAAGGACTGAACCAGTCTTAATAGACTTTCTTAAGATTTCTACCCTTGAAAAAACCAACAAATCACCAACCAAATTACACCCAAAAAAACCCCTCAGTATCTTTTGCAGACCTCATTATTTCTTAAGACCAGACAGATGCTGTAAAAAGGCATCAAATATATCAACTGTTTCTTTCTTCTATAAATGCAGTTAAACAGGATGAAAGTTCTTTGTCTTGCTCGCTCTCTCTAACCTCATGCTGCAGGTCACTACAGTAATGATTTCTCACAGCTGGTTCCCTCATTAAGCTCCTTAGTGATTATATCTTACTCTTTCTCTTATGTAAAACCCAAAATTTAGACACACATTCAAAAGTTAGATGAAATAACCTCTTGATTCATATTCACATACATGTAGAGTTCAAGTATGACACACGGAACTTTATAGGAGATTTAGAAATAGTATCAGAAACAAAACCTACTGACAATTTCACCAAAGTATACTCTCAAACAAATTTAGGAATAAAGCAGAAATCCACTTTCCCTGTTCACGATGTAATACTGAAGGAGATAATTTGCTGCATTGAAGTTAAGAAATTGAACAGAAGATATTGCTGCTTCTGGTCTCACCCAGAGACAATAGTACCTGCAGATGATTGGACTGCATAGTCCCAAGGATTTCCATGCTGAATCACAGCTCTGTTTAGTGTTAGAAGTGTTTTTCCCTTATTAGTGAATCCATAAAAATATTCTTGATCATTTCCACCTGAAAAAAAAAATAATCAGTCTCCCTGATTGTAGTTTGCTATATTAATACTTGAGACTTTATGAGCTCCTGAAGTCTGGTGGTATGTTTATAACACTCCATCAGAAGCAGTTGTCCTCAGTTCAAGAACTGATGGAACTGACAAAACATATTTCTTTACTTCTGCCTACTCATTACCAGTCCTGAAGCCTGAGTGGTTTTTCAGTATGCTTTCTTCTATTTTTTTTGAATGTCATCTTTTCTTCTTTTTTTTTTTCCTGTTTTTTTTTTTTTAAATTCATTTTTACATCCCTGAATTGTTATGTTCAGGCAGCCCTAGGGAGCGCTGCAACCAGGAGAGCTGCGATCAGAGCAGGCAAACAGAGCATGGCGCATCAGCCAGAGAGTGGTGCAGCAGTTTGCATGGCAGTTCATGTGGAAGGGCGCTGAAGCTGTATCAGGTAGCCACGGTATCCACCCAGCAGAAAGCATTGGCATCCCCAAGCTCTGCACCCATCAGGACTGAGGCAGCTTCCCAGATGGCGCTCTCGTGGGAGCACGCTGCCACACAGGTGTCAGGCTACAGGGTTCGCCCTACCCTTATGCCAGTAACAGATGGCAGCAGTGAGCATGCCTGTGGGAGTTGTGCCCAGGTAGAGGAACTCCACTGCCTAGCGATGGAGCTCCGGGAGGAGGTAAGTAGACTGAGAACCATCACAGAGTGCAAGAGGGAGACAGACAGCTGGAGTCACAGCCTACCTCCCGTAAACGAGGCCCAACAGGGAGAAAGGCCACATGATACAGAGGATTCCCTGTCCTCTCTCTGCCTGGCTGAACAAAGTAACTTAGAGGATAGGGGGCTATGGGAACAAGTTCCTGCCCGGCTGCCGTGGTCTGGGCTAGGCTGGCTACTGACAAGATGGCGGATGCTCTCCCCCACCTCTCACTCCAAGGAGAGGAAGAAGAGATAAAGAGATTTGTGAGTTTAGAAAAAAATAAACTACTTCAATGAAATAATAAAATAAAAAAGGAAATAATGAAATAGATACAATACATACAAAATCATATCAAGCTCCCATGGAGATATCACTGGCAGGCACTGGGAAAGTTCCAGACTGGACTCAGTGACAAATGGGAACTGAATTCCGGAGCACAATGATGGGGATCTGTCGTGGTTTTGGCCGGATTGGCCAAGCAGAACGACAGATGGCCCTTCCCCCCCACTCTCTCCAAAGAGAGGAGAGGAACAGATAAGGAGATTTACGAGTTTAGAAAAAGAACTAAACTACTATTACTATTATAGTAAATAATAATAGAATAAT
>VXBH01002658.1:310823-348645 GCA_013400035.1 Rynchops niger | reverse complement strand
AATCCAAAATGTCTGGTTTCTCCTTCATCTGCCAGTGGCATATTTGGGAAGGGACAGAGGACAGTTCACTGGATCCTTTTCTGAATGCAGCTTCCTACTGGCTTGTGAGAACTATTTTGCCAGTTTTATATCTTCTTTTAGCTGCTTCAAAGTTTATGGCCCATCTATTGGACATAAACAAGCTAGCAGGTTCTCTTGGGTTATAAGAGCTGCCAGTCTGATTCAGTGGCAGTTCAAAGCACAGCCCATTATTGGGTAGAGAGGATGTTGTGTGGAAGGAGCAGACATGTACAGCATTGTAGTTACAATGGATATTGGGGAGTAGGGAACTTGAGTGACTTGTGACTGAGAAAAAGAAGGGGTAACAGATTCCACTGCGAGCTTGTTCTTTCAGAGTACTGGACTTTCAACAGTGAAAAGTAACTCCTCAAGTTCTGTTGTCAGAATCTCTAAATCAGCCATTTGCATGCATATTTGCAGATAATTACTATCTAAAGATACTGTATAGAAATAAATGAAAATATTTTCTTGAGTTTCAGGGCATCAGGATTCATCAGGTCCATAAATTCTATAAAGTTAAAAAGTTTTGGCGATCACTCACTGATGTAATGAGTTGCACAGATTATCTTGCTGAAACTTAGCTGCAGCTCACTGGAACTGCAAACCCCAGAGTGCCTGTTCTTACCCATGCTGGGTCTTGCAGATGAATGTTTTGACACTGGAAGTGTCCATGCTCCCTCTGCTGCATCTGTTGTAAACTCTACCTGCCAGTGTATTATTGGACTATAATGCAAGGCCTGGAGATTTTTATTTATGAAATAGTCTGATTTTAGTGTTGGTGTTGAATTTGATGAAGAGTGTTTACTTGGTTCAAAAACTCTCAAATAATTTGGGTTTTTTTTGAGAACAATAAAACAGCTACAGCAGAGTAGTTTTATGTAAGAAGATACTCCATATTCATAAACGTAAATGTAATTATACAGGGAGAATATTGCGGTTACATATTAATAGGTCCAGCCAAAAGTGACAGAAGCACAGAGCTGTTACTGATCTCTACTAATAAAATTATCATGCATGGGGAACAACTTACAAGTTAAGAGAATAGGAATTCAATATTCAAGGTGTGGTTATAACCACTTTGTTGAAGTGCTTAAAATTGCAAGATAAGACTGAGCTGTTTTTATCACCTTTACCTGTATTTTGTATGTTCTTTGTCAGCTTTCTCTGTCTAGAAGCAGAAAATTACTTTTTTTGTCTTTTTTCCATAACTGTATACAGCATATGTTTGCTGTGTAATGTGATGGGGGACAGCAAGTTTGCCTGTAACTTTTAGGAGCTACAAAGCTTGTTAGTTTAAATGCTCAGTCTGCTCTGGTACTTCTAAGTAGACCACTTCATTTTCTGTGCTTGTAGAACTCTGTTCATAGGTGCCAATTCAATGGTGTGGTAAAACACATTACTGTTTGAAGTCAGGATATTTTTTAATGCAGCTGCTGATTTTGGAGCATCCAGCTGACTTAAAATGTTGGTTGTAAAGTTTTTCTTTGTTCTTTTGTCATGATTTTCCACCCATTGAAATCAAGTTAATAGTTTTACTGCAAAGATGCAGTTAGCATACATTTTCAAGGACAGTGTTAAATTGAAAAGTGTTCTGGCACACCCTTATCTGTCTGTTTCTCTTTGTTCCCCAACTAGATGTGGGCACAAGGAAAGTGTTTTCTGAGTTGCCTTAGTATTTGCTTAGAACAGTGGAATGTTTCCAGTGAACACTTAAAACATCTGGCTGTTGTGTTGGCTAATCCTTCTGCAGACATCCCCTTTGGATGTCCCAGTGGGAACTGAGTTCCTACTTTGACGCTCATGCTAATCTGAAACTACATTTTACAAAAGGTTCTCAAACAGACAAAAACAACAGAAAAACACCTTTGCTTTTGAGGATTTCCTTGGGACCTCTTTTTTCTCTGGATTAAAATAGGTGGCATGTGGCAGATCTCTTCAAGATCCTCAGCCTTATCTGCTCTGGCTAGGGGGTAGTTCCCCAGGGAGCTGGGATGCCTGCACCACGCTTGCCCCTGACTACCCTGGACCCCCGAATTCCATCAGATCCTTGAGGTTGCAACAGAGGGGCAGGTGAAGCATGCAGACTGTAGCCATTGTATGTTTCCACTACCCCCAAGGCATACCTTTAAGGTGCCAAAGTTGCAGTTTGGACAGCTGTATATAATGAAATGGTTTGATTCCAAAAATTCAGTAGCATAAAAATTAGAACTTTAAGGTCCTAATATTTTCTGTCAGTTCTCAATCTGTATTTAGAACAAGGGAGGGGTGGATGAAAGGAAGACTTTAAGCATGTGAATAGTTACGTTAAAAACAGATACCTTATCAAGTTTACTGATAGTGATGTAGCTTCTTGGCTTACATTTAAAATAATAATGTAACAACTCTTTTATACTTTTAGGTAGCCTTCTCTTTTAAAATTTTTTTCCTTAAAATGTTATTTGGAAAGAAAAAAAACAACCTATATTTCTTTTCCAAAAAGAATTGAGCTTCGTCTTCTGACTGTCTGTTTTATGGAAGTATTGTGTATATATATCATAAATTAGATAAGTAAAAAACCAAAGCATTTGTATCTGAAAAATCTTAGATCAGAATGTGTACCGTAATAGTTTTGAATAAACTACTAGCGGAATCTGAGTTGCAGGAATGCCTTTTCCAACCTTTGTAGGCTAGCACTTGGTACATAAAGCAAAAGTCTAGATCTGTGTAGTCAAACAGTTGTCAGTATTAGCGCACTCTGTAGCCTGTATGCTACCCCTCACTATGACTGATATCTTCATTGTTTTCTCTTTCATCTGTGGTTCTTATTATGAAAATATCTGAGTTCTCAAAGTAGAATATCCTAACTTTTTAGTCTGTAGGGCAGAGGGTTTAATGATCTCTGTATGCTGTATGTTTGCATAAATTGAGGAATGTGTATTGTTTTGATGCATGTGTGAAACAACTGTAGAAAATATAAACCAATAACTGAGTTTTACATGCAGTGGCGGAGCTCCTACACAGTTTTGGTTTACTTGGAAGGGCTAACAGTTTTATGTATTTTGTTGAAAAGGGATGGGATAATATAGGTGCTTCAAGTGCTTTCCCATCTCATGGCTTTTGATAGAAAGGTAGTAATTTCTATCATCACATCTTACTGTAAAGAAGTAAGCCCTTTTGTTCCTCAAGTTCATAAGCTTTTATTATGTGTGGATAGCATATTCTTCCAATGGACCATAGATTTCATAAAAGATCATTTTAATGGAGGGAAAGATAATTTCTCATATTGAAGTTATTCTGTGGAAGGTTTTGCATATCAGAATATACTTTGAATTTATTTTTAAATGCAGCCATATTGAATTGCAGTGTTTATGAAGTAAGGGAAGAGATAAATCCAATTTGTTCCTTTGAATTTCATTGCGCATTAAAGACAAAATCACAGTGAAACTGGAGCGAGAAGGTGTGTCTGTATATCAGTAAGTCTTCCAAAAAAATCACTTAAGAGTCAAGGCAGGAAATTCTATTCTGAAGTTAAAAATTGTAATAGTTCTTCAATAAATTAGCTGTATGCTCGATATATTGACAATGAACAGTATTAGCTTTGTTACTGGCCCACTGTCATTGTAGATAATCTTTTTGGACACGTAGCTTTTATATTTAGGGTTTTCAGTTGAAGCTTTCAAGATTTTCTGAGTCTCTCCGCCCTTAAGTGCTTCAACTTGCTATCAGTTGGTCAAATAAAATGCAAAATATAGATAAGTAAATTCTTAAGTTAATGAAAATGTGGAACTTGTATACCTAGGATGCCTGGGATGCAGAAGCCAACATTTCCATAGTCTAAAGAAATCACAGGTGCCTAAAGAAGGAAGTCAAGGACTTACTGTTGCGTACTAGCAGTTGCACTGATTTCTCATATTCATGGCTGAATTTGTAAATCTTGATTAAATGAAAATGTAGCAAGAATAACTTATTCATACAAAAGCAAGCTTGATGCTACTGGAGTCTAGAAAAATCATTGCTTTAAGCCAATGTGCTTGTTTCATTTACAAGTTGAAGCAAATTCTATATTTCAGTATTTCCCTTTTATTTTTTTTTTTTGTTATTCAATTAGTTTCACTCTTTAGAGGAATTTGTTCTCACACAGCTATAGTATTTAGGCAGATAAAAGCTAAAAGGGATACTCTGCAGAGGCTTACTTGAAGTTTTGTATATGAGCCAGTTTTTTTGATCCACTTGCCAAATAGTTAGATCTCTCACTTACAGTGTATAGGCCAAGACACTGGTGGAAAAAAATAAAAGTGGAAAACTAAAGTGAAAGAAAGAAAACTTTCTTTTGAGGACTTCCTAATTTTGAAAATATTCTTCTTTTTTTTTCTTTTTTTATCCAGGCAAGACAGAAATCATGTCTTAAAATGTAGTCTGACTGAGGTTGTGAGATAAGTTGGAAATAAAAAGTATTATGTAAAATAGTAGTGAGTGTATTGATGCTTTTCTCATTTGCTGAGGGTTCTTATAGTCATTTTGTAACTCGTATAGCTGTATCCAAATTCATTGCTGAATGAACATTATTTTGGTACTGTTAAAGAAGGAGAGTTCATGTACCATTATGTACCCTAATAAGATGGAGATCTGAGTACTGATTTAGATATCTAAGCTGAGTTTAGTTTAGAAAATAAAAGGGGTTTAAAACTCTGAAGAAGCAGGGACTAAATTTACTTCTCCCTATGACAGAATTCTACTGGTGGACTATTTTGTTTTAATCCATGCAGTTCTACTGGAAGAATCCTACAGTAACTTTGCAAGTAGATGCTAAGCATGGGGGGAGTTTGTTGGTGTTTTTTTTTTTTTGTGTGTGTGGGTTTTTTTTTTTTTGAGGTTTCAGAACTTAACTTTTACTGTTCTGTGCTACCATTAGCTTCTCAGTAACATTCAGACAATTTTTAAACTACAGCTTTCCAAAATAGAAGATGATGTTGATGGTATAAGTGAAAATGTAGGCTGTAATCTGCACTGTCAAATTGATATCTGTCTTTGTAATGGTGTATCAATTGACCTTTCAAGCTTTTGATACTAAATTGACTATGTAGTATTTTGAACGGCTTTCTTTCATTTACTTCTGTTTTCAATATTCCATTTAATTACTTAGCTCAGACTAATAAATGGTTTTATTCTTACATCCTGAAAGTATAGTTTTACTTTAATTGCTATATCTGATTTCACATTTAGTGCTCAGTATCCTAGCAACTTATTTCCTTGGTAGCTTTTCTTACTTAATCGTTATTACTTCTGCAGTTTGACCGACCTTTTTTTTTTTCCTTCTTTGTGACAATGGAAATCTAAACATGGTTCTATCTGATCTGCCGTTTATTTCCTCAATAAAATGGAGAATACCCAGTTATAGAAATGGGGTCTAGATTTGTCAAGTCTACTGAAAACAGATGTAATGAGGATCTTCTTGCTGTGTTAATGGACTTCTATTCTTTGTCATTTATTCAGATGAGGTAAATGTAGCTTTTTGCCCCAATATCTCTCCTGACCCTGAAAAACTGTTTTATAATCTTTAGTGCATACAGAATTATGTTCCACAAAATTGGCATTCACAATGGGGATTTTATCCTGTGTGTTTATTCTGTGTGTTTTCATCTCCAAGGCATTTGGAAACTAAATGGAAAGAATGCTATTATTTCTGCATATGTCTTACATTGTAGCAAATAGGTTTTGTATATTAGATATCTAAATAGGTCTGTTGTTGGACTAGATTTTATTGCATTAGTTTTTGTGTTTGGTTTTTTTTTTAAGATTTTGAATGCTTTTAATGGTTGGATGTGTCTACTGTTAAATAGAAATAGAAACTGTAATTTATTTAGCATCACTTTTCTTCTGGCTAGTTCCTTTATCGAAGAGTACATATTTGGAAGAAATTTGTTTATATTTTGAGGCCCTGAAATGGAAAACAAACATCATCCTGGATTTAAGATTAACATCAAGCTTGGAGAAAATAGGATTGGAGTCCTGTGCAGCTGGAATTATTTGAAAGTGTGCTGGGGGTGGAGAATTAAAAGGCAGATGTTTTTTTCTGTGTAAACAGATATGGATACATTAAGTATGAGTAGTGCTGACATATTTATAAAAATAAGAAGTGCAGTATATGTGTATTTTTATACTGAGAAGAATTTAAAAACTTTTCGGACATTACAAACTTAATCATTTAAGGAAATAAAATTAGTGAAACCCATGCTTAATATTTGGTTACTGATGTGCTCACTTACATGGGGATCAGCTTAAAGACTATAGCTTGATTTATTGAATTTGACTCTTGGGCAGTTGACAAAGCTATTTCTGAGAATAGAGAGAATGCCTGTGATACTTGATAAATCTTTGGTAAATAAAATCCAAAATGTGTTTGGTGGAAAAAAAGTACCTTGTTAGAAAAAGGATGGCTGTAAATACCTGCTTCCACAGTGTACCTGTCTTAGAGGCCATGAAGTCAGAAGACCTGAGAAGACTGGAGTTTTTGAGAGTCCCTGTGGTCAGAAGAAGATGTGCCAAGAATCCCAACTTCACCTTATGGCTGCTGCTTGGCATTGAAGTCCTTGGGGAAAGCAGTAAAGCAGATTTAAATCTGATCTCACAAATCTGCTGTGGAAAGGATAAGCTATCACTTCAGCTTTAACTCTGCAATTCCGTGCTATGTGAACTTAGAAATATGACTACAGTTTTACTTCTGTCTCTCCCCACCTTCACAAGATACTGTATTTTTATCTTTGTGTGTACTATTTATTCATTACTTCATCTTTTCAGTTAATGGATTGGATCCTTATGCCACTTAGTGAGCAAAGTTAAATTTTTTGAGTCTTCCCAATGGAAGGCTCCTTACCAGTCCTTTATCATTATGCTTTCAGTACTAAGCGTATTAAGAAAATGTGTAGTTATTATTAGAATTCCTAGGGGGAAAAAAAAGTTGATCTGCATCTTAGGTTAAGAATACAAGATAATAAAAGAAAAAATAATAGTAATCATGATATTTAAAACATTCTAAATTGTTCCTCTTGCTAATGAAATTTAATGTAATGTATCCACATATTTTCCAGGCACAAATGAAGAAAAATAGAGATCTAGTTTGTTTTAATCAATTTTTATTAATTCTGCCCTGAAGCTTTTCATTATTTCAGCATGGAACACAAACATACAGAGCAGGAGACAGAGAGGAAATCTGTCTCTTTAATCTCTATTGGATAGAGCATGGTAGAGAATCATTTAGGATGCAGACAGGTTTTACGGATAACATGCTGTCCATGTTTCTACCCAGGCCAGAAAGGCTTCTGTGTCCTGGTCCAAAAAGGTGCCAAACTAGAAGTACAGACAGTACAGCCAGAGAAGTGGTAAACAAAGCTTCCTGTCTTCAGCTTGGGAGATGGAGGGAAAAAGCTAAGATCTTAGTGTTTTTTTGTTTTTTGTTTTTTTTTTTTTTTCTAAAAAAAGAATTATTGGTATTAAAACTACTTAACTGTGTCTCATCAGGGACTTGGGCGCTTGTTTCAGGTTAGCGTAGAATCACAGAATGGTTTGGGTTGGGAGGGACCTTAAACATCATCTAGTTCCAACCCCCCTCCCTGGACAGGGACACCTCCCACTAGACCAGGTTGCTCAAAGCCCCATTCAGCCTGGTCTTGAACACTGCCAGGGATGGGGCATCCACAGCTTCTCTGGACAACCTGTTCCAGTGCCTCACCACCCTCACAGTAAAGAATTTCTTCCTAATATTTAATCTAAATTCTGCCCTCTTTCAGTTAAAAANTTTTTTTTTTTTTTCTAAAAAAAGAATTATTGGTATTAAAACTACTTAACTGTGTCTCATCAGGGACTTGGGCGCTTGTTTCAGGTTAGCGTAGAATCACAGAATGGTTTGGGTTGGGAGGGACCTTAAACATCATCTAGTTCCAACCCCCCTCCCTGGACAGGGACACCTCCCACTAGACCAGGTTGCTCAAAGCCCCATTCAGCCTGGTCTTGAACACTGCCAGGGATGGGGCATCCACAGCTTCTCTGGACAACCTGTTCCAGTGCCTCACCACCCTCACAGTAAAGAATTTCTTCCTAATATTTAATCTAAATTCTGCCCTCTTTCAGTTAAAAACTGTTACCCCTTATCCTATCACTGCTGTCCCTGATAAGGAGTCCTTCCCCATCTCCCCTGTAGGCCCCCTTTAGGTACTGGAAGGCTGCTACAAGGTCTCCCTGGAGCCTTCTCTTCTCCAGGCTGAACAACCCCAACTCTCTCAGCCTGTCCTCATAGGAGAGGTGCTCCAGTCCTCTGATCATGATCTTTGTGGCCGTCCTCTGGACCTGCTCCAACAGATCCATGTCCTCCTTATGTTGGGGGCTCTAGAGCTGGATGCAATACTCCAGGTGGGTCTCACCAGAGTGGAGTAGCATCTTTGTTTCTAATTCACAGGAAATATGAGAAAAACTGTAAATAGTTGATGTTAAAAGATTTTGCATTTTGGTTTTGTTTTTCCAATTTGAGGTAAAACCATTTTCCCCAGTTTACTTTTAGGTTAAAAAAACCCACAAAATAACTGGAAAAATATTATGGAAAATACTTGAGTACTTAAAAAAAGAAAAAAAACCAAACACCAAAAAACCAACCAGCCAACCAAACAACACCCACNATCAGAAACTAATGATGGAACTTCATTCTGTTGCCTGTTTCACATTGCTAATAGTGATCAGTATTTTAATGAATAGCAGTTGTGCAGCAGTTGAGATGAAAGAGATATGCTGAAGAGTTTGTAGATTTTTAAAGCAGTTTGCTCTTATCTACACTCTAGAAAGCTCTTAGAATTTATTTTTTTCCTGAAAAAGCTAATACCTGCCAAGTAAAGTAGTATGATTACTCATCTCTGCTAGAATAAATAATTGGCTCAGTTAAATGCAAACCTCATGCAATACTACTGCAATGAGAGAAACAACAAGAGAAATTAGAAAAGATAATAGTGGCAGTTGTGAATGGCATCTGAAAATTCAGTCCACAGCTGGGATGTATTGTGAAAAACAAATTAATTCTGCATATAGCCTGCCCTAAGAGTACAATCCTTTTCTTCTGACCATGAAAGTGAATGTTCCAGGCTTATGTTGCTGCATCATTAACTCATTTGAATATAATGGTTTTTATAAATTTGCTTGTAGACATATTTTTTAATAGGTACTAGCAGCGTAAAAATAACAGAATGGTTTTAAGTGAGATTTCTGTGAAAGTTCTTCATGGTTCCATACCTGAATTCTATACAGGTTAGCTGTCTACCCTGGTTTGGGCACAGTGGAAGAATATGGACCTAAAATTGCTTAAATGAGGGGGAAAGAAGAGTTCATATGAACTTTGAGGGGAAGAAATTCCCATCTTTGGGAATTATTCTTCCTTTTCTCAGCATACTGAGTCTTCTAGACTGCTGATTACAAAAAACCCTCTCTAGCCAAGGCATTTAGAAAAAAGGAGCAGTCAATGGGCTTCTGAACTAAACCCAGAGGGCTGATTAAAGGATGTTTTCATTATTGTTCTGTTTCCTATGTTTTCTGCAGTTAATTGTCAGTAAGTATTTATGTTTCAATTTAGATAATTTAACTGAATCTTAACTCCAGTCGTCTTAAGTGTTCATACTGCTGACTTTCAGTAAATTACTGAAATGGCTTTAGAATTACATTTATTTTGTCATTTATGTTATGTAATTCCATTTGATCTTGATATATTCAGAAACCTCACAAACAATATCTTTTTATCCCAGTTGGTTGATTAAAAATAAGTATGAACGAATATTCTGTCACTCTTCTCACATCCTTAATTCATGCAACGTTTTAAAACCATTCACTTTTAAAATATTTTTTTTAATTAGCTGGAACTTGCAAAATGTGTGTTAAGTTTATGCAGCAAAGTCTTTTATATTGGAAATGCTCTATAATTACATTTCTCCAGTCATGAAAAATGAATTAGTGCTGCATTTTATGTGATGACAAATTTTCCTGTTTGTTCTAATTTTACTGAATAGCATACTGTAGCTTCTTGGCACAGCCTAGAATAACTCTATTTAGTTATGAAAGTAGGACCTGTGCTTAATACCAGAAAAGGGCAATACTATGTGTAAACAATTAACTTACACAAAACCAAAGTAGAACAACTATGAGAAGGATGATATAGGGGAATTAGCTATCAGACACCAGTACACCAGTTTGTCTAGACAATTGGGATCAATGAAAGTGCTTGAAATGGAGCTTCAGAGGGACTGCTGGGCAAGTGGTACAAAGAACTTCTCTTCTGGGAATACTAGTATATTCCTGTCTAACTTCCTTTTGACAGTGATGAAGTAGGAGATGGAAGACATCAGATACAGTGTTTTTTCTTCATTGCTGAGTAATCTGATTAGAGACCTAGCAAAAGCTCACATTTTTTTGCCCTATGGGAAAGTGTTTTTATTTTTTCCATTTCAGATGAAAATGGAAAATGCCCAAGAGACAAATTCTCAAAAGAAAATGTATATCAGGTCTGTCAAAACACTTTGTTTTGATAATTATGCTCTCCTGATACATTGATTTTAACTTGTATTAAAGACTGGTAATCAGGTTGCTTACTATTTGATGTAGTTGGCTTGCTAGCCACGATTCTTGCTGAGGCTTCCTTGGTTCATGTAAATTGTCAGATGGAACCAACCATCCATGTTCTTGCTTAACTCCAGACAATTAGGAAGCGCTTCAAACAAACAAACAAAAAACGCCACCAAATTGAAGTTTACTGAACCACCTCCATTTCGTGTAGCTTTCCTAAGCGGATCCTGCTAATAAGTGAAAAGAAGGATTTTGGACAGGGGAGAGAGAGATATTAATGACTATTGATCTAATTTCTTAATTAGATTGCTGTTCTGGAGCTGCCTTTTAATGCTCAAGTTAATATCTAGTTATTTGCTTTTCTTTCTGCCCTGTGTATGCCTTTTGCCATTGAGCCACTGTGCTTCTTTGTACTGTATACTTAAAGTTCAGAATGTTTTTATGTTGTATCTAATGTAATAAATGCAGTGTTCAAACAGTAGAGAATACTTTCCATGCCTCTGCTTTATCCATAATGCCAGAGGAATCTCTTGTGAGTCACTTAATTCAGTATTTTTACTTGTCAACTGGAAGGCTTCCTCAGCTTTTAAATCTGAATGCTGTGTGAGATGGTCAAAAGCTTTCCAAAAGTCAGTCTATAGTGCGTTCGCTACGCTTCCCTTATCTGCATAGACAGTCATATTGTCACAGGGGGAAATTAGGTTGAGCATGATTTGCTTTTTGTAAATCCACGTTGACTGCTCCTGATAGGCGTCTTTTACATGTTTTGAAATGAATTGCAAGAATTTACAATCTGTGGCTTATACCTTTCTTGTTATCTCAGGTGGTTGCCTGATTTCCTTTTTAAAATAAAACAAACCCCAAAACCATAGTGAATGGTTTTGGCTTTCTTTGAAAGGCTTTTGCAAATCTTTATAAATTCCTTAAATGGAACATCATTAACCATGTGCTGCTTGTTCCTCACAGAACTGTAATATGTTTCCAGGCTTCTCTTCAAAAAAGCCGTGTTGACTCTTCCAGTATAAATCATCTTTATCCACATATTCTACTAACTATACTCTCTGTTACAGTCCCTGCTGTTTTGCCCAATGTAGGGATCAGGCATATGGACCTGCAGTTTCCTTAACAAACAATAGAACCTTTTAAGATTTTCTTTTAACAA
This sequence comes from Rynchops niger, assembly GCA_013400035.1. Lineage (NCBI taxonomy): Eukaryota > Metazoa > Chordata > Aves > Charadriiformes > Laridae > Rynchops > Rynchops niger. The sequence continues at coordinate 336,851 of VXBH01002658.1, read as the reverse complement.
CTCTTGTTTCCATTTCATAGATAGGAAAGTAATTTTAAATGCAAGTTTAATGTGCCAGGTGTGAAGTATTGTGCAGCAAGGAATATATTGTGTTGGACGAACAGATTCCAACCAACTTAAAAGTTTGTGTTTTGGTTGTTTGTTTTTTTTTTTAAACTGAAGAATATGGTTGAGGCTGCCTTGAGGGTCTGTTACCAATTGCTGATGCTGATTAGAACATTTCTATGTTCTTGGCTAAATATGATTCTCCAAAAGTAGTCCACTACCTAATTTAGTAGCTGTAGGCTGGTCCAACAGGCTTAAGGTATAACACAGTGAAATGTGTGCTGCAATTATCTAATCTAAGTGACCAATGGAAGAAAAAAAAAATCTGCTTTAAAAAAGAAAGTTCACAATGTGCTGACTATGCAGAGATCAGAAAAAGGTTGTTATCACAGACAGTTCAAGCAACACAGAAGCAGTCATCTTCACAGTGTCGAACTTGTCACAAAATAATACAGCAGAAACAGTTTTGTAAATATACTAGCTATAACAGCTGTCTCCATTATTTTAATGTGACCTCTCTGCTAATATATAGTGTATCCTGAGTCTAAATGAATTCGATAAATAGCCAAATGATGCGAGTAATTTGAAGTTCTGTATGTGTTGCAAAAGCAGAGTCTCACTGCAAGTAGGTGCCTGCCTCACCCAGTGTGAGACTTTTTTGTTTTTTCCCTTTTGTTAAGCCAGCGTGCATGTTTCTGGCTGAGCTTGATGGCTAGTCGCTTGGGAATTCATGCTGCTCCAGCTGATGTGAATTTCTAGTCATAATCTGTAGGTGTTTTTTTCCATGGAATGTAAGACTGGTTGTGCCCACAACAGTAGTCAAAAAAAAAAAAAAAAGATGCCAAAAGAAAGTAAGACCAAGATGAAGATCTTTGGTGAAAATTCCATGCAATATTACCCCAGTCTCCAATAAATTATGATTGAGATACTTCCTGTGTTACAGGTGATGTTTTTATCAATGAGTTCATTATTTTTGGTCTCTCGTTTTTCTTCCTTTCATTGCCTATTTTTGCAGCTTCTGATTGTTACATAACTAAAAAGGCTCTTGTTACAATTTGGTGAAGACAGACAATTATATTCTAGATGTAAATTTCATGGGTTTTTCTTCTTGGTTTACCTTTTTTTAAGCTTTGCATGACACCTCTGAAGAGAATAGTAGTTACAGGAAAAGGTTCTAGGCACTGGTGAAACCTGATGTGGAAAAAGCAGAAGCAGGAACGTGATTCATGGAGTCCTGTTAGCTGAGTAGTGAGAGTACCAGGTTCAACAGTGTTCATTATGGAGAACAGGGGAGCAGAGGGGCTGATACAGCCTACATAATACTTCCAGTCTTACCTAGGTGCATTCTGACAGTGTAGTGAAAGGACCGTTTTCCTCTTATCAAGACATTGGGAGGGGTTTCAGTAGCTTAAAACTAAGCACTAGTGTTTTTAATGGATAATATCGGTTATGTAAATACTTTTTTTCCTTAAGCAACACTACATAAATTGAATTATTCTGTTCTGTACATGATACTGTATTATATAATGTATTATATATTATGGGCAGACATGAGACAAACACTCTCTGTTCTTAAGTCAGCGGCAAGCAATGCATGTTCAAACTAATGCATCCTGTCTTTCTGCAAAAATTACAGCTTTGGGTTCAGCATTGTCCATGTCTTCAGTGGGCAGAGCTTACGCTGTCAGAGCAGCTTGCTCGCATATGCCTACAAAAATCCATTATAGGCTTGACTGTTTTAAACTTGTTGTAAAAGCTGACAACGCACGGTGGGTAAAAGAGAATAATTTTCTGCATTTTGCAGCAGTTAAAAAAAGCTTTGGGTCTGCGTCATGATAGGTGCATGTTCAGAAAATGCTGGAGAGAGCACATGGGTACAAAGAAAAAGTTGCTGCTGCTGCTTAAAACATGGAAGTGTGCTGCTTTCAGCAGCTTAGATGTACAAGCATATCGGTAATTGAATTAATGTAGAATTAAAAGTAATTAAAGCAATTGAAGAGAGATAAACTGAAAGATGGCATTCCTTTTTACCCGTTTCCTTTATTTTTAGTGTTTAACTTGGTAAAACTTTGGCCTGAATTCTCGAAGGCCTAACTAGGTCTGGTTCATTTCAGGAAAAAACTGCTACTTCATCTTGGTACCAAGATTCTTCCCTGGCTGCTTCTGTGATAGTGCTGTCTGCCGACTAAAACCTGTATCTGTGTAAATAGCATTTTACGCCCGTTACCAGTTGAATGTGAGCATCACTGGCATGCTTGTTGAGTGTGTTTGAAGAAGCTCAGTGCAGAGTGAAGTTTCACAGGCAGCAGCAGGAAAGTAGTTTCTCTGTAGGAACATTTTACAGTGAATAATGCAGAATACTACTAACTGAATATCCAGGTTTAAGTTTGTGGGATTGCAAGCTAAAAATAACTTAATCTTTTCTCGTAAACTGTGCAAGCTCCTTATGTTGTTCTTCAAGGTAATAAATCAGTCTAGGTTAGTACAACCCTATGGTATTACGATTTTTTAAGGTAGATGCCTTCAAAAATTGAGTTTTGTGTTCAGCTCACTGTTGATGTCTTTGAAAAGAACAAAGTTCAGAAGGATCTTAGAAAACTGCCAGCAGAAATAACTATAACAGTAAAAAAAAAAAAAAGTGTACTTTCTTTTTTCAAAAATTCTTATAGGAGACTGTATTTTGCCTGGAATAGAGGAAATGAATAAATCATAAACTGCGAATAAACATAAATATTCTGAAAAGAAATGTTTTACAGCAAATATAAAATAGCATTACAACTCATTGCAACTTTAAGGAAGGTCTGTTTCTACTTCTAAAAACTAGTCTATCAATCACAAAAACAGTTCTGCTTTTGAGTGCTTGGTTATCCATTGCAATTCACATCTTTTTCTCACTAGGTCTTTGTCCAACTTTAAGTTGGATTACTTACAATGGATTATTTAAAATATCAGACGTACTTTTCTTCATTTGTTTTTCTTCCACATGTAATCGTCAGAGCTTCTATTTGTACTGCTGTCTCTGCTGCTCAAAGTTAATGTGTACCAATTATTAAGGATTCTGTTGCCAGCAGGAACTAAAATTAAACTAGTGTTGCTACCAGTTATTCACCAAACTAAATTTTGATGTTCTGATAAAAGGCCAATGGAAGATTCAGAAAACTTCAGTAGAAAATGAAACAGTGACTTTTTTTATTATTCAGAGGTGCAAAGAACTCTCTTGATTTATTATATCATCAACTCCTTTTTACTATCACCTACTCTCTTTTCTTCTTCCTTACAGCTGTAGAGAAATCCTGTCTCAAGGAAATCTACTTTTTTTTTTTTTAATAATCAGAGATAAGGAGTCTGAAAATACTGTATTATATTGCCAAATATTTTCGCTCTACAAACTCTTTATGTTTAAAGCAATGGTAGTCGCTATTTCAGCTAATGAGTAAACTCTATGTACAGTCAGCGCTCAATGAAGCTGGATTTGTTGTTTATACAGTTATGTATATATTATTTTAATGTACGATTTTCTTGTGTTTCTCTAAGTTTATTAAACTTGTCTCTTGAATGGTGGGTATTTCAGTATGCATGTAGTAGAACTTTGTACAATTCAGAACATTCATGGAGGCATGCAGTAATACAGACTGCTTCATTTCTGTAGCGAGACCTATAGATCATATCTCAGACCTTCAAATGTAGTAATACTGTAACTATGTAATTATGATTTATATATATCACTTGTTGCTCCTGAGCATCATTTAGGTGCATATTTGACTTTGGTACAGGGTTCGGGTTTTTGTAATATTTACTTTTAGAATCAGGCAGCCTTGCCTTGAAGAAAAATTATATTATATGAAGTTGTTTCATATTTACTTGTTTCTTGTCTGTCATTGTGGTGTTGAGGTATAAGGTATCGTATAAAGATTGTGTCTCTGTGTTGAGCATGGTTACCTGTACAGTTCTTCCCTTTGGCTTGAGGTCTTTAAAACCTATCATTGCTGTTTGTTTCAGTAGTTTCTTTGATCTTGTTTTAGATCTGTTAGACTGTATAAGCATTATGACTGAAATATTTGAGCATCAAATGTTGGGTGAGAAAATTGACTGCTTTGTATATATGCTTTAAGTTTTAAACATGTACAGATTTGTTTGTTTCTTGTTTTCTCATATTCCTTGGAAGACCAAATGCCATTCAAATATATACTGAGTTCAAATATAACATGAAATCTTGCAAAATACTATCTATAAAGCTGCTTTTTTTTTTTTTTTAACTACCCTAAAAACCATAATCTTTTTTTTAATCAAAGTGCAGGGTTTTTTTCTGAACAATTTTTGGTTACTGCTCTGACAGTGAGTCTGGAAAAAGTATATATGTGGTGACATGGGGTTTAGGAACTTGTAGATTACTCATTCTCCTGGGTTATTTTGTGTTTGGATCCCTTCCACAGTCCAGAGGCCAGCAGTGAGAGTGTAGGTGGCACAGTAGCAGAAATAAGCAATGTGGGAATACAGGGAGAGATGGAATTACTTCCTTCAGTTCCGTCCGGTGTTTAAGTTGATGTGAAATTACAAAGTAATAGGGAGAGGGGAGTCCATCTGAAAGGGGATTATCTGCCATCTCAATACTTTTGAAGTATGGTAATGGCTTACATTTCACCTTATAACTTTCTTTCTTTTTGCTCTTGGAGATTTTGAAGAAATACTTAATTTTTCTCTTGAAAGGGCAGCTGACAATTTTGAACTTCAGACATCAGCTGAAGATGTTATTTCAACAGCTAATACCTTCTTGCAGTTAAATTAGTTTTTCATTTGCTCAGGCATAAGTAAAGACTTGGTCATGTTCTCCTCTGATTACTGGTTTGGGATTTTTTTATTTTATTATTTATACTTTTTTTTTTTTTTTAAACAGTGCAGCCAAATTTGAATTGCAAATACTTTGGAAAACATCCAGTTGAAGCAGATGTTTCTACTGTAATCTGTTTAATTAGAAAAAATACTTAATTGATTTTAAGGTTTGGGAAATCTGAAGTTTAAGTTGGCCTGGTTATATTTATTTGCAAATACTTTGATTTAAAAAAAAAAATCTAGATTTAGAAAATATAAAAAGGAGACAAGTAAATTGTTGTTCATGATCAGTTTTGAAGAAATGCTATGATTTTTCACCACTTCAATAAGACTAACTTGGAGAGAGAGTGTAATCTCCTTCAGTCAGTAATTTCACAGGTATTGCAAGAGACTTAACTGCAAGTTGATGGATAGATTATATTCAGTTAAGCAAAAGATCTTTTTATACATGCCACTTCTAAAATTACAGCACAGGATAGGGATAGCATAATTCCAGTTGAAAAGGACCTTGGGAGGTTTCTAATCCATCCTCTCAAAGCAGGATCAGCTGCAATGTCAGACTAGGTTGCTCAGGTCTTGATCCAGTTGGGTCTTGAAAGACTTTAAGGACTGAGACGGCACAGGCTTTCTGTGCAGTCTCTGCTGCTGCCTGCCTGCCCTCATCAGGAGGAACTTTCTCCTTACAGCCAGTCTGAACCTTCTGTGTTCCAGCTTACAGCTATTGTCTTTTGTGCTCCCACCATGCACCATTTAGATCCCTGGCTCCGTCTCCTTCATGACCTTCCCATAGGCTGCTGGGTCATGCCCACCCCACAAGCTGTCTCTTCCCAAGGCAGAGCAAGTCCCAGTCCCTCAGCCTCCTGTCACTCATCAGGTGCTCTTTTGACCTTGCTCCAGTTGCTCAACATCTTGTAGTTTTGGTCCACCAATAGAAGAATGCTTTTTTTGTGTTACTTAATGACTGCTGAGGGGGATAGTCCCCTCCCTTGATCTATCACCTTGACCCAGAACAGGATACCTACCGGCCATCTCTGCTGCCAGGGCAGGCTGCTGGCTCAGTTTGTCCCACAGCTCCAGGGCCTTTCTGGTAGAGCTACCCCAGCTGGTACTGATGCAGGTGTTAGTCTGTCCCAAGGGCAGGATTTGGTAATTGGCCTCATTGAACTTTCTGAGGTTCCTGTTGGCCCATTCCTCCAGCATCTATAGGTCTCTCTGAATAGCAGCCATGTCCTTGAGTGCACCAATGGTACCACCTCAGTTAAGTAGTGTCGTGAAACCTGATGAGAATGCGCTTCCTAACCTCTTCCAGGCCGTGGATAAAAATACGTTACATGGGATGTGTCTGGTTTCCATCCGGTACGTATTGTGAGTTTTATACAGTCTGAAGAGGACTTAGACATTGCGTGATGTGTAGTTTATAATGGTTTAGTTCATAGCACCCAGTGAGTTGTGAAATAATTTCTTTTGCTAATACAGGGTGAATTTTGTCTGTTGTTCCTCAGTGTTAATGACAGTACCCTTTTTAGGGTAAGATAAAGTGTTGTTAAGGTAGCTATTCTACAAAAAATTTTCTTATTATCACCTTGTAAAGCCTGAAGGTCACATAAAATGAAATGAAATATACAATTTTTCTAAACATAGTTTATTTGCCTTTTGCTTTGGCTGGCTGACAATATTTCACACTTTTACTCTCTAGTTCTGAGGAATTCTTTTTTTTTTCTCAAACAGGTCAGAATTAAGCATAGACCAATTTAAATGTAAATACAAATATCATTTCCATTGTTAAACTCAGGAAATAGAAGTATAGAAAATAAAACCTGAGATTAAATTTTAATGTAAAATTCAAAAGAAGATTATTGGACCTAAATTTTACTGGTAATTCGGTTTGAAAAAAAAACTGATCTCATACATGGTAACTTCAGGTGTTTTTTTTACTAATGCTTTATGCCGCAGACTTTGCATGAACATTATGACCATCTCTTCTGTTCTCTGCACCCTCACCCTGTGACTGAATAGTTTTTATGCAGCCTTGTCTCTAAGTAGTGGTTATTTGGTAGTTGTAATTATCTAGATTGCTACACATAGGTAGCATAAGTCTCTGGCAGACTTTGCACATAGGCAGCACCTGTCCTGCCTGTGTAAGATGAAAGATCACTTCTGTCTCTTCCTACAATTAGTAGATAGGGAGGAGCGGATGTTTCTAGAAGATCTGGCAAATATGCAACAGGAAGAAAGTTATGATTAGTTTAGTTAGTTCCAGTATAATGTGCTTTAGTATTTACCAAGGCTGAATCAGAAAAGATTAATGGCTGGAAAACTTCAGTTTCATTTATTCTAGTGGCTATCCCTACCATGGTATTTGGCATGCTACAAGCTGTTTTTTCTGCAGGTCTATGGAACTGGCCCATTTGAAATTGCTTTAGCAATCCATGCCATTTAGGTAACGACCTCTGTAGCTGCATAGAGCTTCAGACTGAAAGGGAACACTAAATCACCTAGTTCTATCTCCCTGATGTCACAACATGTTAGTTAGTAATCATATTTTAAATTTAGTGACTTGGGTTAGGCTATGTAATTCTAGTCTTTAAGACTATGATGTAGGCACCATCCAAAACTAGTCTTACTTTGATTGGCATCTTTTCCCAAGAACATCACAGTGTTATTTTCTGTCCAAATCTATTAGTTTGTTCAGATTCTAAATCTATTAAGAGCATTTGCTTTTTTGGGCATCAGACTTGTCAGTATACATCAACAAAGATGCTGCAGCAGCAGGCGCAGCCCTAGGCTGAAGAAGGAGCCAATGTAGATGCAAGGATCCGATGGTCTCTCCTGAAGTAGGGCTGCATATGCTGCACGATGCATAGGTGATGAGGTGTTATCTCCCCAAGTCAATCTGTGTGTTCCTTGTGCCCTTTTAAATTGCTGGCCTGAGAGAAGCTTTGACTTTTGCTATTCAGTCTATCAGTGAAGATAATATTGCCTGACTTTGGACTAAGAGCAGGATTGGGGAGCTGGAATTTGCAGACTTTATACAATCTGAAAAATTGCTCAGTTACTTGAAAGCAGTCTTAAACAGGATAGTAGTTAGGATTTTGAATTGTATCTTATTGAGTAATGGAAGGAATTGCAACATCTGGACATTTTCACATTATACTAATGAAGAGATAACATATTTAAACTTNTTTTTTTTTTTTTTAACCAAAAGGGGTTTCAGGCATTTTCAAAGTGATATGATGCTTCTATCCTGAAGTTCTTGGAAAATGTAAGTTTGTACATCAGACTGTAGAGAAAAACAGTACCTGCTGGTTCATGTTCTTCTCAAAGCCAGGTGGAAAATTAAAGTGCTGCTTGCTAGCAGACTTAACTTTCTTCAAACTGTAATTAATTCATAGCTTAGAAGCCTAGGATCAGCTAGTACATGCAGCATTTAAAATGAGGTTCATGTTCAGGCATCCTTAGTATTTAACTTGTGTCTATTGCTCCTTCTTTTGGTGCAAGTGTTACTACTTTAAGTAGTTTATCAGATAGTCTCCTACTGTTTTTTTTCTCCAGCTGACGGTGCTTGAAACCATCAGCCTCCCTACCTTATTAATTTCTTTCCCTTTTTAGTCTTTTAGCTTGTCTGCCCTTAAAGATTTGCTGGTGAAGATACTTTTCCATACCTATCTGTATCCATCTTTTCAAAAATTATGGTTATGCCAAATGAAGAGTATATGTTTTGTGACTAAAATGGATTGTAATATACTGTTGACAATACAGCTTCTAGTATTGTCTACATGGCCACTTCTACCAAGTAGTCATATTGCACAGAGGTATTCTTGCACTCCTTGCTAGTTATCTATACTTGAAAAAGTCTTTAATATCGATCTCGACTCCTGTGTTCCCCATGTTTCTTTCTGGCATTCTGATTGTCTGTATTACTAACTGGAACCTTCCCATGTGTGGCTGATTTGAAGATTTGTATTTGTATGCTGTACTCTTGATCAAAAGTTTAGATAGGACCTATGGTTGGAAAAACGTTTAGAGACAGAAAATTACTTTTCAAGGTGGGAAGTGAGATTGCTGATTGTTTTTGAACAGACTTGTAATTCAGAGGGTACACTGAAGGAATATTAGCTATGGCCCTTGTGCTGTATATTTGACCTGTGACTTTGTTTCAAAGACAGCTTTGGAAGCACTGAGGAGATAGGAGTTTTGGTTAAGTTATTCTGTGTTGCCTACTTGGAGAACAGTTTCACAAGCACGTCCACAAGTTCTAGGTTCGATATGTACCACAGATGCTCACATCATGTGTGGTGGCCATTTGCTCCATTGTGGACAGATGTTTTCCAAAAGGTGGTAGCTTGATAAAACCGCTGGAATAAATTGTATTGGTAGAGTTGCTATATCTGAACGTACATCAAGAAATAAGGTATGTTGTTTTCCTTAGCCTGTTGGTAGCTTCTGTTGTTCTGCGTAGGAGAGTTCCATGAGGGTAAGAACAGGAAACGTCTTACTACAATAATGGGGGAAAGTCAAAATGAAAGGGCGGTGGTGTGTTGGAAAGACGGACCCCCCCCATCCAGAACATTTTTGTTTGTATAAAAGGTTGTCACAGACTCTGAAACAGAGGTGTATCTACTGTGATAGTATGCAGTGTACACTACTTACTAGAAAATAGAATCATTATGTTGGAACTCCAGATAGGAATACTTAAGCTGTAATATAAAGGAAGATCACAAGTAGGCTCACTGTTTCCGTAACTGCTGCTTGGAAGATAAGTGACAGTATGAAGGTGGATTGATGAGGATGTAGTGTTGGTCCTATTTGTTCCTTCTGCCTAGTGACACAGCCGTGTAATAGGTCATCTGGCTGTGTAGCAGCACTGTAGCCCCTGGTCTGTATCATGGCCATGTTTTTTTCCTGTATTTGTCAGCATTTTGGAAAACATCTGCTGTTCCTAAAACATCGTGAAAAGCGATTTAAATATGGCTTTTTGTAAGCAGCTGTATTGCCCATTCCAAAAAAGGAGTAGAAATCGTGACAAATTCATATGTTTGGATTTTACATACTAATTGTTGAGGTTTATCTATCTATCTTGTGTATTAGCTTTTCTGAAAAGCAAAACTCTAACCTAAAACACAAGAAATTGGGTGATAGACAGCTATATTTCATATTGCTTCTGAATCTCAAGGAAAACTTATACCTAGTTCTTTTCGTAGGGAACTAAATAAGGTTGGGGGAGGGAGGGAAGGAGTTATTGGTTTGGGTTTTTTTTCTCTTCTTTTTTTTCTTAATACTGTTCTACCTCTTCTGCTCCTTTTGGTAATGTCTTTTTTTCCCACTCATATAATCATTGTTCCATGCAGGTTCTTTCAATGAATGTGATCTCTGAGAAGCTGGTAAAGCAAAGGACGTCAGGGACTGAAACTTAAAATTGGCAAGGTTAGTTGGGGAACAAATACATTCATTGAAGTTTAAGATCTTGCTTTGTAGATTCCTTGCCATTTCAGTTAAGTATTGTTGGAGGGGAGGGCATGGCAGCAAAGCATATTTCAGTCCTCAGAGATACATTTTTACATAAGTCATTAATTGATATTAGTTGCTTTTGGTCATAGTGAGGTAATTTACTTTCTTCGGTACAAATCTAAGAAAACCCTTTGTCCCTTCCCTCAGCTGTTTCCCAGTGGGGTTTTTTCAACCTTTCTGTACTTCATTGTGCAAAATGCAACTGCATGCATGGTTACGGAGTTTGATTTTTTTTTTTTTTTTTTTTACTTCTGACAGTTGTTAAAGTGGCTTGTTATTTCTCAGTTATTTTGGTATGTCGAAAAAATCACTTTCTGAGGAATGACAGGAAACAAAAAGAGCAAAAGGAAACCATGGAATGATAATCCTGCTTCTTTTGAACGCTTGTCCAGACCTAGGAGCAGTATTCAGCTGCGTCTTCCTAAAAGCCCTACCTCTGCTTTTGCTGCCAGCATCCTTGTTTTATGGCACTTGGATCTGTCAGCCTGCTTTATCAGGGCTTCACATCACTGCCGGCAGGAGAAAGGAAAAGGTTATGTGGAGTTAAACCTTCAGCTGCTAGAGTATTTAGTTCAAACGAGCCTGTGTATGTTAGAGCCACCCTGCAATCCCTTTGCCTGCTTATGTCCTTCAGTCATGTGGAGACCTGATGCTGAGGGGCCAGGCGCTCAGCAGGAGATGAGATGAGGCCGCCTGCCATGGCTGCCTATAAATAGAACAATTGTAGAATCATTTAGGTTGGAAAAGACCTTTAAGATCATCGAGTCCAAACATTTTGCATTGCATACTTTCACTGTCGTGCTTTGGACTTAGAGGTGGCACCACCACAATTATTTTTTCCTTATCATGGAACAAGCCACTAATTGTAAACTACTATGGAAGCTTGGGAAGAAATAAAAAGAAGGAAAAGGTGAACAGCTACCAGTGCACTTTCAATGTAACTTAATTCTGGTTGAGATGAGTTTTAAATTTTATGGACAAAAAAATAAATCTATATTGAGCTGGTGACATCAGACGTCTGAACCTTAACTGCAGCGCACACTAGGTGGGGGTGCCCGGGCCGGGCTGTGAGGGGCAGCTGCCGGGCGGCCTCTGTGGCGAGCGGCCGGGGCTGCCCCGAGCCGGACACAGCCGGGTCCAGCCGGCCCCACCCCACCCCCCGCAGGGCACGGCTGAGCCCCGCAGCCACCGTGGCGGCGCCTCGGGGAAAGCCTCTCTCAGAAAGGGCAAAACGCTGCCCGGCAGCCGGGGCTGAGGGGAAAGGGGTGAGACGCGGCCCTGGGAGTGCTGAGGGGAGAGGGGGAGGGCGGCGAGGGAAGAGGTGGTTCAGGCACCCTGCAGCCCCTGGAGAGACCATGGTGGGGCAGGTATTCCCTGGCAGCTAGGGAGAGGACAATGCCAGAGCAAATATCCACCCTGCAGCCTGTGGAGAGTCCATGCTGGAGCAGATTTCATGCTGAAGAACAGCAGCCTGTGGAAAGCGCCCACACTGGAGCGGGGGGAAAGTGCGAGGAGGAAGGAGCGGCAAAGAAGAGCTGAGGGCTGCCCATAAACTGCTGTCCATGCTGCTCAGGGAGGATGGAGGAGCCAGGAATGAAAGAGCGAAGGTGTGCAGTGGGGGGGAAGGTGTTTGGTCTTGTCTTTGTTTCTCACTATCCAGCTCTATTTTAATTGGCAATAAATTACATTAATTTTGCCCAAGTAAAGTCTGTTTTGCCTGTGATGGTAATTGTTAAGTGATCTCCCTGTCTTTTTCTTGACTCACAAGCTCTTTCATCTTCTGCCCCCTTTCTTCTACTGATGAGAAGGGGGAGAGAGAGAGCAGCTGGGTGGGTGGCTGGCAGCTGGCCAAGGTCAGCTCATCACGACTGAGAAGCTGGAATCCATGTGTGCCGTGGAGAATACTCATAACAATTGTTTAACTTACTTTCAATTATTCTTCTGCTAAAGCATTTTCAGAATTTGTGCGTTCAAATGTAGCCTGTCCATTAGGCTTGAATTTCAGATTTTTAGCTTTTCAGATTTTTAGCTTTTCAAATCCATTACTATGATAGATGAAGTAGGACACTTCTTCTTTGCACATATGCAAGATATATATTTTGATGTGTGCTTTTTTATTTTTTAAATTATGAAGAAACTCTTGAGTAATATGTAGTGGTTAAGTAAGGTGTGCAAAACGCAGTTCAGTTTTAGGGTGCTATGCCAGGTAAAGTTTGTTAAATACGAATGACTTGTGTGGTTTCTTAGCTAGTTCAAATGAGGGAAATTAATGTTTGCCAAATGAGGACAACTTGATGGGGTAAATAGTAAGCTTCTGGAAAGATATGAAATAAATATTATAATAAAAAATATGTTGGGAATTGTCCTAGAGTGTCTCCATTTACAGGGAACAGATGGCATGGAGATTATTAATGGCATACAGAGCTTTTTACCTCTTGGTCACGAGTTTGAACTGCCATGAGGCTGGACGTGATTGAAAGTTGTGACCATCTGTCCAATGGCCTACATGAAATGAGTTGGTAGTCTAAATCCAGTTACTAAAGAGCATCACCTTGCATCATCATGTAAATATCACGGTTAATACCAATTCTTTTATCAGTTTGCCTTTTGGAAGGGACGTAGCTTTTCACTAATAGTCAAACCTCCTATAGACTACGAATACGTTTTTTGCGATAACATGAATTTGCTTTGTTTTTCCCTAGATAGAATGTGTCTGAAAACATTAATTAATTTAAAATATGCTAGGTTTAAGGAACGACATTGATGTCCTGGCTTATTATGTTGAAAGAGGCATTTTATTTCAATTGCCAAGAGTTTTAATCTGACTCTGATCCCACAGTTGTGCAGTTGCAGTACCTTTGCTGTGCTCCGTCTCCACACCCATTGAACCTTCCAAACGCTTTAAGGCCATTTTTCATAATTTTAAAGTTGTCTTTCTGGCTGTCCAAAACTCAGAACGATGTTACCAAACTCTTTACACCATTCACCTTGGAAAGCAAATATTACTATTTATATTTGAACGATGTCAAACAAATAGAACCTTTTTTTTCCCTAAGCAGATTTTCGTAAGAAGGCCTGATTTAAAAATCGAAGGCTTTTGATTCTTTAGCTTTTAGATCATAGACTTAATTTGCAGACAGAGAAAAAAACATTCATAAAACAAAAAAAATACTGCCTCGAGAAAAAAACAAACAGAAAACCTTTGCACCCCTATCTGTTGTCTTTGTTCTACTTACTGTATGCACCATTGAGAAGAATTTTCATACAGAGCTGAAAGATTTGTTAAAATATTTGACATATTTGGCTATAAACTGAGCATTTGGAAAGACTTGAAATGGTGACTGCTTTCTTTTACAGGATTATAAAAACAGAACAGCTCATGCTGAGGATTCCTATGCTCTGTTTGGAATGCTAATAAGCATGTGAAAGGAATCAAAGGACTTTACTCGGCTGTGTCAGTCCTTAAATGTCTTTGCCATTCTTTTAGTGACCACAGTTTCCTAATAGCTCACGATGTAGTGAGGGAAGAAGTCTCAGAGGATAGGAGGTTAATCTGAATCTAGTTTATCATAGCCAGATTCTTTTATTTCACTGAAAGTGTTTTCAAATACTTGTTTTATAGCTGTTACTTACATTAATGTGTGTAAAGTACAACTGAATGCAATAGATCTTATCCTGAGTAACTTATTTTGTACAGTTTGATCCTACAATATTTACACAGTTTTTTCACTCTCATTCATATTATCCTGTAAATTACACATAGTGCATTGGTTTTGGCCAAATAATTCAATGCATGCATTGACTGTGCATAGATAGAAGGAATTCCAAAGTAACTGGACTTCATTTTATGCACCCTCAATGTTTTCCCTTATGGTCAGATTAATTTGTATCACGTCCAGTGAAATGCAAGCTTTTCTGGTGTGCTGACTAACAATTGAGATAGTATTGTGTATACTTTACCTGTTCTGCATTATGAAGAATGGGGGAACGAGATGAGGATGAACATTATTATGTCATTGAAACTTAAATAGTTGTAGGACAAGGTATCTTTATGGTAGAAGCAAAAGATAATTGTTTCCCACTGAAAAGGTGAAAGGCCTATTTCAAACTTAACATTACTCCCTCTAAATAAGTGGGAAGGAACACCTATTGCAACCTAATGAGAATGGTAATTTCTACAGTCTGAACGGAAGCCCTTTTCTCTATTTGCTCTCTTCGTCATAAGTCAGTCAAAAGAAAATCCATGAAAGAGGAATTTGCCAAAGTTACAAAGAAACCTCATGAAAATATTGTTAGCTATATCCATCCACCAATTCCTCTGAAACCATTCATAATATCCCAAATTATGGAAAGTCAAAATACCATTTATTTAGCTTTAAGTAATAGCCTTTATAGCCTCAAAACCATAGAAGGGAAATTAAGGAGATTTGTATACCATGTGAAGGCTCATAACTTCAGTGTCTCTTTTTCCTGCCAGATTACTCATGGCCAGGGAGATGATAGCAGTTGGCAGATACTTTCCTGATTATTAATATACTTCAGGTTTTACTCTGGCATTTACTTCACAGGGAGATTCCTTGGTAGGCATCCCCCTCTCAACTCTGAAATCATCAGTTAAACTGGCCATAAACAGGATATCTCTTCTCCCAGTCCATAACAAAATAAACTCCATGCTATCTGCCTAGATCTAATATTGTTAGTACATCTAGTTTTAATGAAAGAGAAAGAGTTACAGATCAAGTTGGATTTTTTTGAAATTAATGTTTGTTTTTAGTGCTTGTTGGTGAAGTTTCTAGCTCTATTACGAGAAAGCTATGTCGTATACTCCATAGAATACTCTTATTATTGAAATGTTGGTACATGTGCTGTAAATGTGAGACACTCCTTTTGAAGAAATGCAAATCCTAAAGGCCTAGTTTGTGGAAGGTGAACACAAATGTGTGTGTGTGTTTGCTTTTATTTGTTTACTTCTTCTGACTAGAATGGTAAAAGCAGAGTTTCCTGTGATTATGTGTAGGAGTTCTTTAACTTGGCACTGGCAAAGCTGTGTATCGGTGAGAACCAGCAGTTTGAATTTGCAGAAAGAAAATATATGTCGTTATCTAGGAATGTTTTATGAGCTTCCAATGTAATCTTCAGCAGTGCCAGTCAGAACACTGTTTTGGCATGCTCTGTACTGTGTGCAGTGTTTGTGCTGTTCTGCAGCTGCTAAAATTGTCAGGCTTTAAACATGGTATATCTTTATCTACCATTGGGATTGAAATAACATGGTTTCATTTTTGCGGATAGAATATTGGTCATTAATATGCAAACAGATACCCAATTATTATTTGTCCTGCTGTTTTCAATTCTGGCAGATTGTCAGTGCTGGGATTTGAAACAAGCTCCTTAGTGTGAAAGGTCTCTCTTGTTTGTGAATGGTTCTGGAGAGCTGACATACACACTGGCTTTCTAAGGCTTACTAAATCATTAGGGAATGTTAAATGTATTACATTTTTTGTATTTTTCAGGGTGTTTAAAAATGAATTTTGCTAAGGCATTTGAAATAACGGAACTAAAATCTTTCAAGATACTTGACACTATTTTTGTCAGGTAACTTATACAACTATGCTGATACAGTTAATATAAATGAGCAGCTATATAACTTTCACAAGTAGTTGAGAAATAAACATTTATTTTTGGCTGGATCTAAAAGCTACCTAACTAGAAGTTGTGCCAGTTAATATTTTACACTTTATTAAGAACTGTGTTTTCGGAATTACTAATACCTTGGGTGAAAAGGAATGTACAGGTATTTGAATCATGCATACAATTTATATCAACTTTTGTAAAAATGACTAATTAGGTGATGCAGAAAATACAGGTTAGCTTATTAGTAACTGCTAGTGGGGAAAAAAATCCAAAGTGAACCAAAAATGGGCAGAGTTTTGGTAAACTGCACTTTTGAAAGGTTTCTATGTATTCTGCCTCATTTCCAGACTTGAGCAAGACCAGATGCATATGTCTCGTCTTATGTCTTATACTTCATTCATTGTTTTCACTGATGTTAAAACTTGTTTTCTATATGCCAGCAACAGACTTACTGCGTAATGGAACCAGCCTTGTGTTTCTGTAAACGTAGAACTAACATTGTCCATATTAGAGGACTTCTTTAGGCAAATAGAATTTTTCCTTTCCAGTTCTTCAAATAACTTTTTTTTCCCCCTCAAAATCTTACCGAATTGACTTAAAAAGTATGTTTGATCTTTTGCTCAAGTATAAGGACTGTAGTTAATAAATCTTTAGTTGTCACTCTTCTGTAAGCCCTCCTCTGGGAGAGAAATGCAGACTTGAGAGGATTTTCAGGTTTTGGGGTGTTCTTTGCATAAATGTGCAGTAAGATGGGGATTTTAGTTCCTGAAGAAAAAGTCATTAAAATATATTATATTTGGAGTGGAAGCTGATATGGTACTGGCAGTCATTACAAGTCTGTCTACCTTAATAAAAAGAGATTCTTAGAAACGTTCCTCTGACTCTCATTAGTTTTGTTCTTAAAAAGTAGTTTTGTGGCAAAAGTTTGTCATGGTTTATTACTACGTTTGCACAGAAGCTTTGGAGAGCATTTTGTATATTTTTTGGGTCGATTCTGGGTAATGGTTGAGGCATCTGTCTTGATGTTTAAGTTTGACAGACCTTCATACTGAAGTATGGAGTATTTGTATTTAGCTTGCATTACTGAGGAGATGTACTGGTTGGAGTTTCCCAAGTTTTTCTAAATCCGAGATCAAATAAACTGATAAATAAATTTGGGGCTGGGACTCTGCTGGTTTATTTGCAGTCCTTACAGAATTAGCGGGAACTTTGTTAATTTTGAACTCCATGAAAGCAGGTTGGCTGCTCTTTGAGAAAGAACCATGCTGTTTGGGAAGTACTCACAAATGTGTCTAATGTTTTATGTTAGTGTGGAGCATCAGCTGCTGTAAGAATGTTTTCAGGTTACAGGCTTTCACAATTCATGATGTCATTTGTGGTCACTAGGTAGCTCCTTAAGGAACTTTATTTTAAAGAAAAATTAAATAACATAATTTTATTTTCTCTTGATGAGTTTGGTGATTCTTGTTAGAGCTGTGAAATGTAACCCTCTGCTAAGAGGCATGTGTTTGATGTTTATCTGCAAAGTCTTGCTAACGGTATTTGCAGCATTCCCGAAGTATAAATATTGAGCAGATCTATTCACCACGTTCTGAAATCTTTTTTTTCCTTATCAGACAGAGGTTTTGCTGAGGTTTTGTGGGAATAATCAGTAAGTGGAATGCTGAGATAGTGCGGAACATTAAGTTCTTCCCTACCAAATACATGTTAAGGTGTTATTACGTCATGTATACAAAAGGTTGTTAAACACATGTGGCTTAACATGGAGAGGTTAGCCCCATTTATCTTCTTGCAGTTTTGGAACCAGTTTTTAACTTCAGAAGAAGCAGAATGTTAAATTTAGCAGTGGATGTCTTTTATGGTTCAATCTGAAATGTGATAAAATTCAAGTGATAAGAGACACTAACTTTTCATGCCTGTTAGTGGCTATGGTCTTTTTAAGCAGAAAGGGCTTCTAGTTTGGGAGTATTTTTTTAAAAAAGGGTCTAAAGGACACCATTAAAAGAGTACAAATGATGAGATTATTGTTTCTTATTTCATTGGCCTGAGGTGGTGGTGTTTTCCTTTTTTTGGTACTGTCTGATACTGCTTTTTGTCTGAATTAGTTCAAAAGTTTAGTTGTGTTGGTAAAATGCAGGTCTAACTTAGATGCTGAATTATATTGGAGAATCTGATTTGATTTCTTCACTTGCCGTTCTAGTACTTAGTTAAATGGATATTTTTTTTTTCAATAGTTACTTGAATCACGAAATGGACCAAAGCCTTAAGGAAAAACGAGCAATTATTATATGATTGCAACTTTATAGTTCATCGTTGTCATGGCTGACCATCTGATATATTTCATAAACTTGTAAAATTTTACTTCTGTCTAAACTTCACGTCAAGAACTGACATCATGGCAGAAGGTACATCTGTCTTTGTAGGTGGGAGTTTGCTTCCACTCATGTAACTATAACATTTTTAACTCCAGCCTTCCAAAGGAAGTCTGGGGTGAGAGCCTTTCCATGACTATCCCGTTTCAGGCTTTGCAATGAACCACAGATATCCTGAACTATCACCTTTGTACAGCTGGCGTGCTTGTCTGCACTGTTTTCCCTTGAAGTGAAGCTTTCAAAAGTACCCACATCGTGTTGAAATTGAAAGGGTTTTATTTTCCTACTTCTGTTGTGCTCCCTCTTGTTACAGGCAAAAGGGAACCCACCATGTGCATACGTTACATGTATAATTCACTGTTAGTCCTGTTAATTATTTTTAACAGTCTCATAATCCAAACTACCTAATTAATACAGGAAAAGCCTCAATAAAAATAATTTTGAAATCTTTACCCATATCCACATAACCAGTAGCCCTCATGTATCAGAAAAGCAACACTGAATTTGGTTTTGATGTGGTAAATGAATGGCCCGCTTCAGCTTGCAGCTGTTTAGATGAGATTTATCTTGATATTTGTATGCTGCATTTGTGGGCTGAGGCAGAGGGGATTGAGTGGTTCTAGGATCTATTGCAAATTTATGAACATAACAAAGGATAGGTTGTGCTATTGCATATAGCAGCAGCTTGAGAACTGAAGCTCAGTGCAGCAGTTATCTGTATTTGATGGAAGAGAAGAGAATGATGCAGATAAAAGAAATTCAGACACAAACCGGGTAGCTGATGAGGGTTCAGTCATTCTTCACTCAAAAACTAATCTGGCTGAATTTTAATGTGTGATTTTTAAGCAAATGTTACTTCATAGGAGCACATCTTTGGGTTAGATGCTCTTAAGTCAATTTAAACCCAAGTGTTTCAGTTTTGCTCACTCAAGAAACGCATCCGCAAATTTAACCACAAGGAAGCTTACACTCACTGAAACAGATTTGTGTACATTTTCGTGAAGGTGATTTTATTCCGCTAAACTCTATCACTTCCCCACATTTTTGGTATGACGGAGAAATGTTGTTCTTTAAATTGTACAGACATGTCAATATAAGGACAAATTGTTTCTGTCTTCTCTTTAAGTCATCCAAATAACATATGTTTGAAGCCTGTAACAAACTATGTGTACTTGTGTTTCTTTCTTGAATGAATTTTGATACAGCATATTTAAAATGTTGGGGGGTTTATGCCTGAACCTTGTTACCACTATGCAAAATGAATCAAATTTCACGTAATGAATCCCTTGATGGCTGTGGAAGTTATTGATGGTACTGCATTATGCTTACCACAGAAGTTGAGGGGGAGGTTGAGCTCCCAAGAGGGACCTGCTTCTGAGCTTGAAGAGCCAGATGTAAGAGAGGGCTTAAGGCACTGTAGCTAGGACAGGAACTACCCAGACTGATGCACTGGAAGCAGGAATCTTCTGCCTTCAAGGACACAGAGAAAGTGTTTTATACAGACCTTGCACTTTTATTCTGACTGACCCAGTTGCTTTGACTGTTTTGCTTAATATATTGTAAAGTTGTTGGTTTCTTTATTGTTTTGCAAAGGGAAGTATGCCCTCTCTTTGCCTTCCTTGACTTCTTGAGTTGTTTTAGCTATGTACATTTGTTGTACAACATTATTCAAAGACAGCTGGGTTACTGAGGTGCTTGCAACTGTATTTGTATAATTTCAAGATACATATACTTTCAGATAGCTTATTTTACAGTAGATTGTACAAAATACACTTTGCTAGAGCAAAAGTAAGGGAAGAGAACAAAGTCAAATAAAGTGTAGCAGAAAAAATTAGAGCTTCAAAATGGTTTTGCCAATTATGACATCTGTTCCAGAACTTTGAATAGCCCTCTGTCCTGACAGGTAACAATATTAATACACGTGCCGGAAAACATAATGTTACATTATTAAAATTTGGCTTTATTGCAGACTCCTAAACACTGCACAGACATTTCGAGAAAGAATTAAAGTAACATAAATATAGATCTGAATCTTGCTGTACTTCCAAATTTAGGACAATGATGTACCAATACAGTGGCAGACATTTCAAAGGCATATATTCACATGCTTGCCGTCAGTTGTGACCCAGATGGATCTGAATTTCTCTCTGTAGCTCATCAAGACAGAAAGGAACTTTTCAAAAATAATACAGTTTTCTAGTTCTTGTATGTTGTTGCAGTAATATAAATAAAAGAAGAACATTTGTTTCATTCCAGTTTGGTTTTGTATCTGGACAAATGGACTTTCCATACCTGCATTTTATAGTTTGACCATTCCTCACAAATATTATTAATCGTGTGTCTTTATGTAGAATTTTGATAAATTGTTGAAAAATAAAAACACATCTTTTCAATACTAGTGCTAGACTAAGTATTAAGAAGAGGGAGGGGAATGAGCAAGGAAAAAATAGGAAAGATGCAAATTAATTTCTGTAATTTAGCAGAAATATTTTGAAACAGGAATATAGTGGTGTGAAAGAGAAGGATCGATCAAGATAGCGGTATGTGAGTTGGGGAATAAGGGGTTCAAGATGTGGTGAATTATGTTGCCTGTTTCAGAAGTCTGATGTTCAGATATCCAAGTTGTTGCCTTAATTGTTGAAAATAAGTTCTTACATGCAAAAAGATAAATGATGCAAACAGAAATAACAGGGATCAGTAGAGGAAATGCCAGGAGTTTAGACCTATAAAGAGTTTCCAAAATATGACTTTGATATGAACTTTCCTGCAAAGATAACGTTGTTAAAGACAGTATTGTGCTGAATGAAAGATGATTTTCGTGAAGCAGTGGGACAGAAAATACTTGCTGAGAATGTAGACTTGTGAAAGAATGTATAATGAACAGCGTCTACCAAGACAGAGCACTTCAACTAGTAGTATAACCAGTCTGAACCGTAAAATATAACGGTCAGTGTGGATACTGAAATTTTGAAGGATAACTAACAGTCCTTCAGATATATTGTCTATTTCTTCAAGCTCAGGGGCACATTGGTTTTGTTGACTGTTGCACTGCAACAGTGGTTAGAAGGCAACTGGAAATACTCAGGAGAGTTGAGAAATAGGGAGAAACTTCGTTTACTCCTCAGTGGTACAGTTAACATCCTCTGTGTAATCTGTACATCTGTGCTGCAGTGAAAATTAGATCGGTTGTGCTGGCACTAGTATGTTCAGCAAGTACAGTGAATACTGACAGAATTGATTCTTGGACGCAGCCGGTGACTTGCTGCTTCATCTGAAATTTAAGTAAGTTACACCAAGGGAAATGATGAACACGTTGTTCTGTATAACACAGCCTCTGATGATGGGATACAGGAGAGCAGCTTCACAGTAGCACATGCAGCATTGTTTTAATGAACTAAAAATGATGAAAATAAATTAATTGGTCCAAGTCCATGAAATCAACTTTCACAGCAAATATTTGTTTCTTAAAATTTACGTATAAGATTTTAGACTATTTATACTGTCTAGGTAATAGTTAAAGACTTAAATGGCAGAGGATACTCACAAAAAAACCCAGGAGACTTTCAGTTTTACTATGTTCTGTCTGATAAGGCTTGTTCCTGATTTGGGGGGGTGGGGACTTCTGGGTACTTTTGAGTAATTCAGTGAATAATGCTTCAAATGCCTCCCTTATGGGATATATCTTCTGATTACTAGAATTCTAAATGTTGTCTAATTAGCAAAAATTCTGAGATACTTTACATATAAGAAACCCTGTGCAACATTTTGCGATGATTGTTGTGCAGCAAAAGTTATGGCATGTGAAAGATTTGAAGCCAAACTTGGAGTAATGAACTCATTTGTATCTGTTGAAAAAGGCAGGGAAGAGGTCACAGTCTTGCTTTTTTTTGTTTTAAAGTAAGAAGTCATATATGATTAGATAATATTCAAAAGATCATAATTGAGCTACTGGGGGGGAACCCTTCATGAATCAACCATATTGCTTGATATTAGGTATTTAATTAGATCAAGAAATTCTAAGCAGAAAGAAAGGAAAACTGTCTTGAATAATTTGAGATTATTAGAAAACACCCACTGAAAAAGTTACTATAGTATTATACCTACAGAAAGTAGCTGGGACAATTGTAAGGATTGCAGAGGTGTTGCTATAAAAGAAACTAGCTTAATTAGAGACTTGCAGCTGACTATGAAACAAAGAAAA
Organism: Rynchops niger; assembly: GCA_013400035.1. Classification (NCBI taxonomy): domain Eukaryota; kingdom Metazoa; phylum Chordata; class Aves; order Charadriiformes; family Laridae; genus Rynchops; species Rynchops niger. The sequence goes on along the minus strand of VXBH01002658.1, from coordinate 314,264 downwards.
CCAGCTAGAAGGTGTAACAGTTGGGGCAAGTAACAGGGTTAAAAGGTGAGGTTTTCTGAGTGAAATGAACCATTGCAGTTTATTTCTGGTTTCTCTGTTTTCAGTTTTTAAGGTATGATATAAATTTTTGTTTGTTTGTTTTGTTCATCCACTACAAGAAGTAATGCTGGTATGGATACAGTGAAGCATTAACTAGTGAAAGTAGTTTTTATGTTTAAAGAATGTGCAATTCCTCTGTATCCCTTTTTTTCTGAACCTGTGTGATCACAATACCAGCTAAAGTATGATTACTAAATTAGAAATACACTGTAACAGATTTGTCTGAAAAATGATGACTGATGTCTCCTACTTATTTTTTGAAGTGTCCATAAGTTTCTTCTATTACACTGAGCTAATAGTCAGAACCTTGAACAGAGGATATGTTCTGATTATTTTTTCCTATGTTTTTATGTAACCTGGCAACGCAACTGGAACTGAAGGGCAGAGATACAGTTCATCCTACAGTCCTTCAGCAACGCATCCTAGAACTTTGTCAAACCAGCACAGTCCTTCTATATGTACCTAGAGAAGAGCAGTCCATTTGTGTTGCTAGTGTCTATGTTTGCAGGCAATTTCAGTCAATTAGAATGAAGATAACCGTATGGGAAAAGTGAATAGTTGACACAGTGGATGCAGGAAGCTTTGATTTTTTTGTTTATTTTTTTCAATTGGCCACAGCTTCTATCTACCAATATGCGTCTTTCCAAGAATTCTGTTCTTCAAGATAACTTCAACAGGTTGAAAAGAGAATTTCCTGCTTAGGAATCATTGCTTGACAGGAAAGTAGTTAATATGTTTTCTGTACATAAGGTAAGTATAATAACAAAGAGATTTCTTTGACTGTGTCCAAAGTACATTGCACAGTACAACATTAATCAAAGCAATAAATTTGGTGTTATTTTTTCTCCTGATTCTAAGCTGAACTGTCCTTGCAAGATGGGAAAGTAGGAACTGCTAAATAAAACTTTGCCTTAAAAGAGATATTATATTGTCATAGAGATCTTATACGTTCCATTTTTTCCAAATAACCTACACAATATTTCTGAAGTAGTCCCGATGACAAAAGTTTTTAGAATTATACTTAAACGTGTAAGGAAAATATGTTTGAACTTTTGCACGCTGTCAGTTGCCTAAGTAATGACATAAGATTCCACTTGGCTATCTGTGATTAACGTCCTTGGTTCTCTCTGTTACAACTTGGCACAGGCCATACAGATATTTATAATCAAGTGGAAGAACATGTAGTCATGAAATTAGGGCTTGTTGGGCTTTCAACAAGCTACACGTTTAGGAGTAGTTTTGTGCTCATTTTAAAAGAAAGCTTCTAAAAGCTTAAAAGAAAGCAAACTGACAAACCCCATTTTATAATAGTTCAAATAGAATTATATTTTATCTTTTGGATATGTCAGACAAAACTTTTTGACCTGAAAATTCTTTTTGAGATTAGGACAAGTTACTCTGTTTGTTGACAAGGACTTTAAGAAAGCAGTCATTTGGTGCACAAGATGCTAGTGCTTGATGGTTTGTAAACACTGGCAAACTGTAAAAGTTGAAAATGGTTTATTTTTTTTAATTTCTAGCTAGTGTTGGGGGGTTTGGGTTTGGAGTGGCAATTCAGTCAACATTTCACTTGAGACAGGAGCTGATGCTGATATACAATTTAAACTTTCGATCCTGCTTTGGATTCTTAACAACCAAACTATAGAAGATTGGTTTGTAGGCCAGATTTGTAAGAACATGTGACTGGACTGAATCAGGCTAGAGGACCATGTACCGTTCCTGTCTCCAGCAGTGAAGACAGTAGTGCAAGTATTTATAACACTAGTATCTCTGTGTCTCTTAATTTCATTAACTTCTGGAGCCTTATGTGGGGTTTTACATAATTATTTACCCTCATTAGATTGTTATTCTTGACCTTACCCAGTCTCCAGTGTAATCTTTAGCTTCTGCTTTTCTTTTGACAAGTATAGCAGGTTTATCACCTGTTGCAAGCAAACCGCTTCCTTTTGTTTTAAAGCTATCTTCTTCTAATTCATTTTGATAAGTACTAGCCTGCATATCAGAATATACAGTGATACTTAATTGCTCTTTCTGTGCCACTGATGACTATGTAGACCTTGTAGTCATGGCTTTTAAATGCCTGAGTAAGATGATGCATGATTTTGTCATAGCTGTTGCTCTTTGAATTTTTCCCTTTTTTTTTTTTCCAGTATCCCTTTAGATGAGGTGATCACAGTACTCAAGATGTAGATAAACTGAGTTTATACTGCGGTCTAATGATGACCTCTGTTTTTTTTCTGTTGTTTCCCTAATAATCACTGGCATTCCATTAGCTTTGAGCAGAAAACCCCAGAGCATTGGCTTGATTTTCATAGTGTTATGTAGCATTACACCAGAGCTTCACTCCTGAATGGTGATAGTCAACCTCTATAACTGTAAAAATGACACTAGGATATTTGACACATGTATCACATGACTTGTACTGAATTTCATATAACGTTTTATTGCAAGTCACAGTCTCGTTAAGATTATCTGCAATTCTTCAGTTGCCCATTGTACTTCCTATTCAAAATAACTTAGTATCATCAGTAAAAGCATGTCAATTTATTGTTTATCCCCCTTTTCTATATCATTTGTGTGCATTTAGGTTTGCTGCTATCTATAGATTTGCTCAGCTTTTGGTTGAACTGAAAAATAAACTGGAATTAGAACTGTTAATGATAGTAATTTACAAACTGTGTGCAGGATGGGTCTCTGCTCATGGTATCAGATTAAACATACCTGGTTTTGGTTTTGAAAATCCCTGAGGGATCTCTTTCCTGTGCTTTCCTGTTCAATGTCAAACTTCCTCTTGCTCCTTTAAACTATGCCATCTTCCATTGCCTGTTTGTTAGCACTTCTAAACTTCCTACTTCACTGTTCTTCAGATGAGTGAGCAACTCTCCATTAACATAAGCAAGCTGTTTCACAGTTCTACTGTCAACTGCACATAAGTACTATCCTTTGCCAGTGACTCCTGGAAAAGGACTTGTTTCAAGACATTACTCAGCTTCCATGAAATTTCACTGAAACCTCTGCCTGACGTGCTGTTCCTTTCTCTATATTAATTCCTAAGACATGATCTCTTGGGTTTTTGGGGTTTTTTTGGTAGATACTTGTCAATTTAGTAGGCATCATAGTAGGAGCCTAGTCTGTATTTTATAAACTTTACTAACATAGGTATATGAAGTACCTCATGCGTAAAGGAGCAACTGCTGCTAAATGTAGTGGAAGTCCTCCTATAATTATGTACATTGATAAGAATGCTGACTGTAGTCTGGTGACTGAGATTCCAATATTGTCTCTATTTGCCATTAGATTTTCGGGTTAAAAAAGAATAATTAAGAATTTCTCTCCCCCCCC
>VXBH01002658.1:207522-310813 GCA_013400035.1 Rynchops niger | reverse complement strand
CCCCTTTTTTTTTTATTGAATAAGACTCTGACATGAATTGTGAAAGGTAAATATGGGAGGAGATTGTGGTTTATTTTTCTGCACCCTCTTTTTTTGCAGGGCTGGCTTTTCACTTGGTCTGAATGTTTAAACAGTACTAGGATTTCTGAAAGATGCCACATTCATTTGCTGTAAAGAAATCCAGCCATATTTGATCTGTATGTTCAACAGGGGAAGCAGTTGGACTGAAGTGGAGTTGTGTAACGTGCTTTAATATTTGAAATCAAGTTAGGTTATAGTAGGGTAGCTTAGCACAATGAGTTGCTTGAATATGGGTGAAGAATGGGCCTGTTATTCCCAGCTGAAGTGGGAAATATTGACCAAAATATAGAAGGGAGCAAACCACTAGGAATTGAACCAAGAAGATTATTTGGGAGTGATAAGCTTTATTAGGAGAGGCAGGTGCAAAAGAGGTCTTGAACTGCTTGAAGAGTCTGGAAGGGAATCCAGAATTCCTGAGTCTCAGACTTCATTAGATGTTGGCAAGTAGCCATGAAATCCACTAACAGAAAATGTGTGCTCCATTTTTCTCTCTTGCTGGTTCACACAGCTGTTATAGGTTATAATCGTGTATCAGTTAGGAATGCCAGAATCCATGCTACTTCTTCAATTTTAAATTGCCCCGCATTCTTCCTGTGTGTATGTATTATAATTGTCCTTAATAGCATGTTCACACACTGTCTTTTCACTGGATTCTTACTCAGTCTAATGCATAGGATGGATGTATTTGGTGAATGAATGAGAGTTGTGTAGTTAATGAAGCTGTTGTCTCTAGGGTTTCCACTGTAACTTGGTGCAGAAATTGAAAGTCATGTAGTGAGTGAAACAGATAAAGGAAGGAGAAGAAAAATTATGGTCTTCCAATGTAAGCCATTCTAGAGTACTGAAGATTACTGTTCTCATGGCTTCTAACTTTGGAGTTGTTTAAACTAGTTTTTCATATATGTCCCAAAAGCATTGTTCATAAAAATGACTTTAATATCTAGTCACTTGCATTGTACGTGTCTTGGAGGAGATTGTCAGACACCTCACAATAAGGATGTAGGATGACTTAAGTTAGGTTGCTGGAAATCTGATGGAAAGAAAATTCTTAGAATGCATAGCTACAGGCAGTGCTGTGTTGTGCCAGGGATCACAGTCTTAAACTGTGCGACACTGAAGAATCAATATCCTATTTCAAAAAGGAAGAAGGCTTAAGAGATTTCAAAACCAGAATTGTATTAGTAGTTTCTTTTTTTTTTTTTTTTCCCATCAGTTTGGAGGAAATCCAACTTTGCTCCGTGTCCCAAGAGAGTACTGTAACCCATGTTTTTCTAGGTGAGCCTGTCTCACTCTTCTTGAGCTCATTTTCCTTATAAATCCAGTGGACGGAAATGGAAAACAAATCTTAGACTTTTATCACCGTCTGGCTAAGGCCCTGTTCACTGGGTAATTTATTTAATAATAGAAGCTTTCTCATGGTTGTGTAGTATTTGATGTGAAATAAGCATGTCCACCAGAGAAGTGCGTGGAAGCAGGATGGATGACAGAATGACTAGTCTTGCCAGTGTTAGCAGGCTTATGTGTGAGCCGCTCTGCATTTGCGTGGTATAAGCAGTTGTATTTATGTACTGAAAGTAGATTCCTTAAAATCCCGTTAGCTTTTTGTAGCAGTTGTGCTTTTCTGGCAAAATGTTGGGTTTAGAGACCCAAGTGGCTAGCTAGCGCCATTCCTTGTCTCTACCTCTGGAGCCAAACACTGAAGACTTGGAGCTTTGTTTCCTTAACATGGATCCAATCACACTGGGGCTTTCCAGCTATAGGACACAGCTTGCCTGGGTATAAAGTAATGCCCATGCTAAAGGAGGATAAAATCCCCTTCCTCATAATCCATATCCGATATGGACTGAATTGAATTTAGCTGTGACTTGACAGATAGCTCAGTGTAAGAACAAATGAAAAGTAAAAGTGGACAGTAAACCTCACATTTCATGAAGTGGCATTGTATTTAAACCAGTGTGATTTTTTTTTTTTTTTTTAATTATTTTTTTAATCTATGTGTGGAAAAGTATCACTAACCAGTTTGTTGTTAGGTCTCTCTGAACTCACCTTCACAAAAGCATTTTGTCTAGCTACTTTTTTTTTTAATCACCAAATGTGTTTAGAAATGTTGGCACATTTGCACCCAAACACAACAGCAAACATGTTGAGAATTCATAATTAAAAAAAAAAAATAATAAATCCAATGAGGGGCTTGCTATGAACACAGAAAATAATGTTATAGTTGGTGGTTGTGAGGTTATAGAAAACTTAATAGGCCACTGAAAACATATCCTTTAATATTAACTGTGATGTTTTATTTTTCCCATCTTTAAAGAAATATATAACAACAGATACCTTTACCTAATTTTTATAAAAAATAAATTAGTGTTTCTAGAGCGCTGAGATACTACATTGATGAAGAAGGTGGAAAAACATATAAGTGCTCAATTCAGAGAAAAATATAGTTGTTTTTCAATAAATAATGCATAAGAACACATATTTAAGGATGACGAATATTCAGATGTACCACTGCATCTTTTTTACGGTGTATATATAAAGATTTTCCAGTATGATAGTGTTCTGGTTTTAATGTCATATGTAACCAATCTAAGCGTAAGCTTTTATAAGAGCTTTTTCTGTACATTTGAGCTTAAAAAGTAAAATTTTGACTGTGGGTAATTAGGCTTGGTTATATGCCATTATTGTAAAAAGAACACTAGCAGAACGTTGCACATTCTTTTTATGTTACTATATTCTTCTTCCTTTTGACATAATTAAAAGCAAAAGTAACTACAGTCCTCCTTCCCCCCAGTCCCCAACAGTAATATGTTTACATGCTCTGTTGAATATATACCTAGCAAATACGGCTGCCCTCAGAATTTCTCTGCCTTTGCTGAAAAATTTCTCTGTGTCTCCCTGAGAATGACTTTTTGAGGATTTCTTGTATTTTAGCTTTTTTTAGCAGAGTTAGTCCAGCTAAGTTCAGGTAACTAGAAGCTCTGGACAAAGTGATGACATCATGTGTGTGCAGATCACAGTCCTGGGCCCGTGCAGGCGCTTCTTTCTGGAGTTTTCAAACGTCTGCATCCTCATTAACGCGACAGTCTCTGACACAATTCCTGGGGAGATAGAAAGCAATGTATGTCACTTTCCTCAGTGACACATGTATTGTAGGCTCTGATTTTTACTGTAATTTTTCTGCAGAGCTCTCCCAGAGAAAAAATGTTCTGCATTTTATAGCTGTCGAAGCATTCCTCATTTAACGGTTTACTGATTTTACGCACGCTAGCTCTTTATGGGGAGAAAGCAAGTTTATTATTCTTTGTTAAACTCAAAATCATGTGATGTCCTCCCTTGACCTGTTGTGTCTTTTCCAGGCTGAAGGGTCATAGTCTATTTAGTTACTTCTGCAGAAATAATTTGGTACCTTGTTCTTGTAACTTTGAAAGTGCTCAGCTTCTGGAAGAACAAACTGTCATTGAAGATGCATCTGTGCCTGATTCAGCTTTAGAGTATGAGTAGGGGAAAAAAAACTTAAGACTTAGCAAGTACTTTTAGCCCCAGCTGAAATCAACCATTATAAAAAAATATATCAGCTATTCCTTTTCCTTACAGACATCTCATTCAAGATATTACTGTGGTTTCTAATCTAAACCTTATCCACTATGAACCAAATCCTAGTGCAATGATAAGACTGGATCTTTAGGTTTTGTTTTGCTCACAATAATAGACTGTAACTGTCCATGGAAATAAGACTGTAATTTTTTACCTGAAACTTAGTTTTAACCTTTTTGCTGTACCACCTGTGAAAGTCTGAGCTTGCCACTTAGTACATTTGCCTTCCTTTGCCAAAGGGTTCTGAGACCAGGATTCGTTGTTGAAAGCATTACACAGGAGAAAATATCTAGTAACCAGTCACGTCCAGAACTATAGATATTCCACCAAAGAAAAAGGCTACTACACTTAAATGTATGATAGCAGTTTGGTTTGTGTTATTTTAGGAGCAATTAGCGCACAAAAATTGGAACTGAAGTGCTTTGTGATTCTGAAAGAAAGATTAACATTGAGACTACACTGCTTTTCCTTTTTGAATAGCAAGTAAACAGAAGGGAGGTCAAGGCAGCAAAGATGTTATCACATTTTGCACTTTAAAAGATCAGTGTAGTTACTAGGGGTTTTTTTAAGTGGTAAGATTAAATTCAAGGAAAAGATTTCTAAAACACTTCCTAATCTCTGCAGCACAGTAGTCATATCACTTTCAATTTCATAGTTTGCATTAGGACTAACAAACAATAAAAACAAATCAATTCCAATTTCAAGGTTTGGAAGACTTCTGAACTAGTAGAAACTTCGATAAATATTGCAGCCTAACAAGAGAAAAATAACATAAAAGTTGCCATGCGAACTCCAACTTTCTCAATTTCCTGTATTGTATTAATATTTTCATGTCTAGAAGTAAACATTTGAGAGGAATGTTAAATGTTCAGCAGAGCATATCCATGCAGCATGTGTAGAACTATCTGAGGTATATCTTTTCTTATCCAGCTTTTCCTTTTAAATGTCAGTGTAAAGATTGATTCTGGGAAGATTTATGTACAAGACAAAATCTATACAACATTAGGACTAAATTTTGAGGCAGACTGGTAATTTTCAGTAATCAATCTGCTTTTAAAAATCAAACTATTAACATTTCTTCTGTTAACATGCTTTGTTTTCTTAGATTTTTGTCATGACCTTTATGTTCTAAAATGATTTTAATGTTCAAAATTATTTTAGTGAATCTGCAATTGAGCAAGTCAAATTTATCTCTTGTCCTGCAAACCAATTATAGTAAATTACAGTCATTCAGAACCTAAAGACTGTAATAACTCTGACGGAATTATGAGCAAACTAATGGGTCATTTATTATCAGATAGCTTTGCTTTCATTGAAAATGAATATATACTCAGCTATTTTTCCTTTCTCACTCAAGAATGGCTGTTAAACCAAAAAACTTGAAAGGTAGCCTGCTATAGTACTCGAATACAGTTCTACCTCATACCATGTTAACAAAGATCTATTAGATTGGAATAATATTTTACCAGTAACAGAGCTGACCAAGTTACATATTTATCTCAATGGAGCACTTGTTAATACTTTATAGTTTTCTGTCAGATGAGCATAGTCTGGGTAATATTACCTGGTGGAAAAAAAACATCCAGTATTGCTGTTGCCAAAAAAGAGTGTCTATGTCAAAGGTGGTAATCTCTTTGTAAGGGGTGTGTGTGGAGAAAGTAAAATGTCAACAATAAAGTAGGCATCATGGAAATACTAGATGTGTGGTTATTCTCCTAAAATTTTCATAAATAAAACTATCATTGTGTATGCATTATAAATTTGAAAATACATATATTCAAAACAGATATGAATGATTCATTGCTTTTTATACAGCAACAGTAGTAATCACTTGCAAATCCGAGTATGAGTTATCTGGCATTGATACATTTACTGTAGAAAACTCTAAAAGGCAAACAGTGAATTTAGTTTCTGAATATACACGCACTTTAAACCACATGTTATTTTTTTGGTTTATGGATATTTTTTTACCCACATAGATATTTGTCTGTTACTTGCTCTAAAATTCAGCAGTCTTTCTTATCTTTAAAGCTGAAGTGCCTTCAGAGGCATGTCAGGGAAACCTGATACTTCTTTTGTAAATATATCTGATCTATTTTGAAATTTAGGTACTAATTTTGTGTTTAATCATGAGCTGAAGAGGGGAAGAACATCAGTTCATCTATTGTGTATAGTTAGAGGTACCTTTGAGAAATGTTTTAATAGGATAATTGAGTGATGTGATCAAGCAGCCTAACCTATGAAATGACAGGGAGATGGAAGAGGCTTTTTAGTAAAGGATAGTTAACAGAAGGGTTCAAAAAGATCAACCATCATGATTAATATCAGTAAGACTAAGCAGCATCTAAGCCTCAAACTGCCAAGGAAATAGGTTGCTAAAGGCTGTTGGTTCTGATGAACTTAATCCAAAGGGATTTAAGGCAGGATGATAGAATTTGGAGCTATTCGTAATTTTTAAATTCAATTTGTGAGACAACAGGAAGCTAAACAGGGATGGAGGAAGACATATGAAGATGTAAGCCATCAAACTACCTTTTATTCTTCAAAATTACTGGAAGAAATAAGATACCTGTGGGCGCCAAAAGATAATCAGGTGTGGAATAATATCGAAGCAGTACGTGAAATCAAGGTATTTCACAATCACCTCACTTCTGATAAGAGCGTAAGTACAGAAGAAATGCAAAGCATGGCTATTATTAATTCTCTATTGATACAGCTTATTACTTTTCAGGATACTTTTAGCAGGTCGTTGCTTTCATATACAATATGTATGGGAACGAGGCATCATAATTACTGACTAAAGCTCACTGAGATGCTGCCGGTTTGCCAAGGTGGGGGAAAGATAAACACTTCTTTGGAGAAGTAAACTTTAGGGGACTGAAGGCCTGTGGCAGAATGGCTGTGTTTATCAACTGGACCCTCTTCAGTCCTGTCTCATCTGATCTTAGTTACGTTTGTGAGGCAGAGGGGTTCTCTAGCATAGGTGTATTTGCAGTTCAGTTTTGCTCGGAGTTCTGTTTCTCCTTTGTTTGCTGGCTATTATATTATTTTTTCTATCTTTTTTCCTTTTTTTTTTTTTTTTGTCTTGTGTATTATGACTCCTTTAAAGTTTATTTGTCTGAAAGTCGAGTACTTCTGACCACTTTCTTCACTTGCTGTTTGTAGTGATTGGAGGATTCTTGCTAGTTAGATGCTCTGTCTCCTGTGTCTTTAAGATCTGCACTTTAAATAAGAAATCTATAAATCCCCTGATTTTTTTTTTGAATGAGAATGGGTCCTTTTTCAGTCTCTTACAGCAACAGGAATCAGTCCTTTCTTACTATGTAATACTCAGTCTTAATTACTTACACAAATTAATGAAGTCAAACACTGATATTACACCAGATCCTTAAAGAGGATCTGTCTAGCTGCAGATATTCAACCCTTTCCCCTTTACATCTTCATCATAATCTCTGGAATTGACACAGCTCTCAAGGGGGTTCTCAGCTGCCCTTCCCCAACACAGCTCAATTGTACTTCATATTAGGGTAAATGTCATTTCCAGGTGTATGGTGCATCCCATACTTATCCTGCCTGCTTCATTGCTTCGAGCTGGCTTTAGTCCACCTTGCTTAATGTTGCCAAATCGTTCCTCACTCTTTCAAGATAAACGGATATTTTGGCTTATTCCTGTTACTGGAATTCATTGACTCATATTTTCCCCCATTTAATTTTCCTCCCAGAACTCTTCCAAAATTGCTTGGGTTTTTTTGGTTGTTTTTTTTTTTTGTTTGTTTGTTTCAAACTTAAATAGCACATTGTACCTTGAATTCTTGGGCACCAGCTAAAGTGAATTGAAAAGGCATGAGTTCAGTGGAAGAGAAATTCTCTGGTCTTGAGCAGGTAAGGCTTTTGTACATTTGTAATATATGTTAATGTGAATATACTTTTTGAAGCACTCTGGTTTGTGATAAGTAATTTTTTTCCCTCATCTTATTTTTGTGTGACAGGAAAACAACCTGTAGCAGAGTGTCTCATTGATACAAGCCTGTTTAGGGGTCTGCATTTTTTTATCACATTGTTGGTTTTTATTAGCACCATTATCTGTTCATAATGTTTTTGTAGAAAACAGATCAGGAAAATTAGAAATAAGAGGTTAGCTGCTACTAATAAACTAAAAATTATTAAGTGTCTCCCATTAAGGCATGATAAAAACAATGTGTTACAGATCACTTTTAAAAATAAAATCTTCCTTATGCAGGAGAGAAAAAATAATCAAGTAGACTAATAGTTTCAAATTTGGAAAACTCAGTCTCTAAATAAATATGAAACACCAGAATTATCTACGGTTACATTCTTTCTTGCTGATGAATGGATACTTGCAATGGCTTGCTGATTAAATTTTACACTTGAAATTATTTTGACTGTGGCATTTAGATAACCCTTCCTGCAACTGTTTTTGTTACAACGATGAAGCACTACTTTAGTCATCATTTAGTCAATTCAGTAATTACAGAGAATGTAAAAAAGCAGACATTTAAGGCCAAATGCTTTTTTTTTTCTTTATTTTCCTTTAAACCCAATACAAAACATTGGCCTTACTTTAATGGTCCTCTACAATTGCCTTATTTTCCATTATTTTGATGTTATTTATTTGTGGGAAGGATCTTTGTTTTTAAGACATTATCTCTTTTTAAGTCTCTGTGTAGCTGTGTGCCCTAGGTGTGTGCTTTGTTTTAAATTAAAACTTTGTGATTTAAATGTGATTAAAATATCAGATAAGTGAGGGTATTTTTCCACTTAGTTTTTCTCCTAGTCCTACAGTTTTCTTCTCTAACGTTAAGAGTGTCGTTGTTTCCAGCCATAATCTTTTCTTGAAGACTGAGTGTTAAAATATGTTGTTCATTAGTTAGCTGATCATAGAGGCAGTAGAATTTTTCTCATATTTTGTTTTGATACTCATTTTATCTTAGAATCATAGAATGGTTTCGGTTGGAAGGAACTTTGAGGTCAGCTAGTCCAACCTCTCCTGCAATGAGCAGGGATGTCTTCAACTAGATTAGACTGCTTTTCAATTTGTTGATGCTGATGATGATTCAATATTTCATTATCCTTCATATAAAGATGCTTTGCAAAAGCAGAATAAAAGATGATAGACCTTCACTAGTTTGATGATGGTTTCCCTTGTTGCCTCACAAGCATAAAGACCTTGTGAATATTCTGGACCATACTTTTGCCACTACTGCTTCCCCAGGATTTAGATGACTGTATTCTTCTAAAGCTGGTGCAACTGATTTATCCAGATGCTGAAAGAATGCTCATCTAATGCTCTGTAGTCCTGGAAGAGTCTGACTGTAGTAGACAAACCACAGTGACTCAGCCCTGAATGCAGAGAGTAAGATTGAGTACAACTGCACATAATCCTTGGCTGTGGAATAGCACCTTCATTTTGAATAACTGGGGTGAGTGAAAACGTTCTTGAGCTTGTTGGCTATGAAGATGTAGATTAAAGCCGCTTTTGAACAAAACGGTGTCCTCACTGTATTGAATCTGTGTCCACATGTTGACTTGACCAAGGTGAAAGAGTATACAAGTAGTAATCTGAAGGGAAACCTCATATGTTTTATTTTCATAATACCAGGCATTAGGCATTTGCGTTTCAGATTAGAGTGAGAGTTTTCTTCAGCTGTGGTTCAGACAGCCTCTTAAAGATTTTTCTGTATGGAAATCATATAATCTTCCCGTACCTAAATTGTGCTCCTCAAGGCTTTTTGCTTTTTTTTATATAGGAAAAAACCCCACCCTTTGATCGGTCTATGAATGGAATTAATGACTTGTTTCTTTGAAACCAGTCATAATATTTCATGGAATTCTGCAAACCCTGTCAGCCATTTGACTAGGTTTAGCTTTGGTAAACATTTGTCTTTTCCACCTCTCATAGGAACAGTATCCCCATATATTAAAAAATACTTCATAAGCTCTGTTATTGTAGAATCCTCTAATCATATGCCTGTAGAGCATCACAAAATGAACTATGAGTCTTCTACTAGAATAGTTGAATCCTTGTGTGACTTTAGAAAACATGCGTACAACCTTGCCTACCTTACTCATCTTCATTTCAAAGTGGTGTTTGAATCTTATGCCTCTTACTTCCCATCCATGAGGTTAGGTTTATGCTACCAGTAAGCTTTGCATATGCCTGTACTGAGTTACAGAAAGTTTGAAATTGGTATATTTAAAAAAAAAAAAAAAATCACTGGCAAAGCGTAGTGCTCCTTATTTGAACTTCTAGCAGTATTACAAAAATTGCTTTGGCAGTTAAGAGCAATAACTTGAAGAAAAATGCAATCAATTAATATTGTTTCAGGAGTCATGAAATGTGGAAGATTTCTCTCACAGTTCTGTTTGGGTATCTTTTTGTTTGGTTGTTTTTTTTTTTTTTAATGCTCTGATCGGCATCTGAGTTACTGCAAATATGAAAGCATGACTTGGGTGAGATTTCTGCTTTTCCCCAGTCTTCAACATCTATCCAATGTAATGTTTCTTGCATGCTTTTTTGCAGTTATATTTGAATTATTGTCAAATCCTTGCAGTCTTGTGATACTCTGATGGAATGTTTAATGTCTTTCCCTCTTAAAATTCTTTGAGTATTTCCATAAATTACTGAAAATGTCTGATGGGGGTCATTTTCTATTTAGAACTTAGTACATAGATCATTAGCATCCTCTTGAATCTGATCTGACGTGTGCTTTTTTCAACCATAATATCAATATTTGAAAAATTTGTTATTTAATGGTGCCATATCTAAAGTTCCAGGTGATCCATAATTTGGCTTAAAATGAAGAAGCTAGCAGGCTTTGGTTTTGTGGTTTTGGTTGGTTTTTTTTTTTTTTTTTACAATTTCTGTTTCCATTCTTGAAGAGTTAATTTAATTCACTGACTAAAATACCTTAATGAAGGATTTCTAGTTATTGACATCTTTGTTTCTGATACCTGGGAATTCATTTTAGTTTCCTGTACAAGAGAAACTATAGACTAAGCTCAATTGCAAAATGAGTCTTCTTGAGTGTCATTGGGAAATCATTTATGTTCAGACTCAAAGACACTAAAGCACCTGCAAAAGTTGTGAAGTCCTAAAATGTTGTAGCAATGTGAGCCATAAGAGAGGGGAAGCTTTGTTTTTTCCACCCTTTATCTACAGGAAGGCAGGAGGACTCTAATGCTAAAGACAGATTTTTTCAAATGATGATTAGATAACATGAGAACAATTCTGCTACCACAGGGACAATGAACCAGACTGAAAATCTAACAACATATTAAATAGGTGATGTCAGGTGTGAGAAAAAAAAAATAGGCTTGTAAAGAAAAGAAAGGGCCCTTGCCAACTTGGAATCTTAGGTTTTCCTGTTTAGGTTTGTGCAAACTAATGGATAACTAATAACTTTCCATTATCTAATGGAAAGGTTGATGAAGATGTTGCATAGTTGAAAGACAGCTGAAGAATATGAAGAAATAATAGTATAAGAATTAATGGACTAGGAAGAAGGAAAATTATTGCTAAATGTTTAGTGGGGCTCTGAAAGGAGAGAAAGATTAGGTAAAGAAGGTCCAGCTGTGTAACAAGCCTTGGTTTGAGGGCATTTTAAGCAGAGCCAATGGTTTCTGTGGATGTTACAACTGCAGATATTGAAGGGGACAAGAGAAATAGAGTAGGAGATTTAAATATTAAAGAATAGCTTTTAAAGTAATATCCCAATTTTTTTTATTTAAATTGGTGAAAATCTTTGAGGAAAGTGAAGTGTAAGAAAATATTTGAGCATAAATCAAGCACCACCAAAGATGAATTAGTGTCTACCAAGATAAACAGGTCTCCTTTGTAGAGAAGTTGAAATGTTTGAGTTTTTCTTTTCCAGTGAGTAAAGTGAGCCAATATAGGTTAAAAAAAATTGACCAATTTTGAAGTAGAAATCAATAATTCTCAACTGTGTCTTTTTGTGTTAGATAAAGCTTGCTGTGCTGTAATTTCTTTTTGGTATACCTACAGGTAAGTGACAGCAGCCATGTGATAGTGACTATTCTAGAGAAAACAACCACAGGGTGGCATTAAAAAGTAGCAGTCTCTTATTTTTGAGTGTTAATATTGTTAAGCCATCAAACTATGTTGGTGAATCAAAACTGAAAAAATTTGGAAAAAAATGTAATCAATGTAATGGGATATTGAAAGACTTTAGTTCTGACTCTAAAAAAAAAAAATAAATAACATTCTGTTTTGTTTATACATGAATTCCTGGAAAGTGGATACTTCAAATGCAAAATTGAATTTTTCTATCTTAGGACTGTCATACACTACCTACTTAACAGGCAGTCAAGTGCATCTTTTGATTTCATAAGATTTGTTTTTGTAAGGTAACTTAGCCTTATCCTTTGTAAATTGCTTTTTCTATCCACCAATAGGTGTAAAAGGGCTTACTTGTTCCTAAAAACATACCAGCCCCCCCCAAAGTTGTCACTGTTTCCCTTTTTATAAACTAGGCACTAATAAATGTTTTTTTTCAAATAGAACTAAATTGGATAAGCTGTTAGAAGAATAATAAGAGCAGGGGGGTGCTCAGTCAGTGACCTTACTGAAGGGAATGGCTTCATGAGTTTACACCTGGGTACAAATCAATCTAGATGGAGCAAATGCCCTAACTGGGCATCTTGTTAGATGCCAGAGAATATATTAAAAAGTAAGCATTTATAAGAATGCTCTAACTGTGTGGAAAAAAGCTTCAGTTAAGTTCAGACTCAACTACCAGAGAATTAATGCAGAAACTAAACGGTCTTGTAACTGGGTATATGAACTGTGTGTATTTTCTCATATTTTATATTATATGTATTTATGTATGTTCACTGATACCTAGTAATGGAAGTGCTAGGGTGAACCTTTTGCAAAACTTCAGGCTCCAGTTTCAAATACAGAGCTTTAAGTGGAAATGCCAAATCATGTGGCATATACATTTTTATCCAACACAAGCTAACTGTAAAAGGAAAAAGGACTGACTGAAGTTCGTACCATTGGAAAAAGAGTAACAAAACAGAATTATCTAACATCTGTTACAGAATGAATAATCTTCATTCTAAGTGAGAGTAAAAAAAATAGTCTTTTAACATTTAAAAAGCCTATTTTTATGACCTTGAGTTATGGTTTCACATATATAAAACTAGCTTTTTGTTACTGTTTCCTAAATATTTATTTTATTCTTTTAAAGTTGGGGTCCTCGGTAGGATAAATGCATGGCAATGTTGGTAAAAGTTAAAGTTAATTTCCCAAGGTAGAATGAAGTTGGTCCAAAAGAATACAAAATAGATTGTATTAGAAGTTCTTGGTATCACTGTCTAAACTTCAGGTTGGGGCACTCTTGGGTACAGTCCCTCAGCCAGTCCTCACCCTGGAGTGTTTCTGCAGGCCATGTCCTCATTGCACCTTCTGATGGAACTGGGTCGGTGTCGTGCTGCTCTGATCCGTGTCTAGGATGGCAGCAGGAGAGAGGAGACATACTTCTGCAGAGCCAGGGTCCTTTTTTTGATGTTGGACCACACAGTGCAATGCGTCCCTCGGCTATGAAAGCACAGCCAGTACCAAGAACAATGGTGTACAGCCAAAAAATGTTAGTATTTCCAGTAATTTCCATACTTCATGCTTATCTTTTGGTTTTACCTGGTCTGAAACAGCTGACAGGAAGTTTAACTTAACTTCTCATCTCCCCGTGCTTTTTACATTTACTGTTTAGGGCTCTGAGCTCTGTATCTTACCTTTCCGTCTTACCAAACAGAAACTGATTTGCAGTAAACTAGACTTAGGGCTGAATCATTCTGACCTCAAATTATGAAGTTCAGAGAGCTCCTTGTTGGTAGCACGTGAATTTCAATGTCTGACTTGGGAAACAAGGTCAGTGGAAATGGGGCCCAAGTGCAGTGCTTTCTAATAAAAATAGAATACTTTCAAATATAACCTTCTGTGATGCCAAAGAAGTGAGGCTAAATGGAAATGATTTCAGGTTTTTCAGAAGATTAAGAATACAAATGTCCACATGGTATGAATGTTACAGATGCATATGTTTTTGTGTTTTATTTAATAAAATTTCTAAATTCATCCCAAGTCCTTTATTTCACGTTTTTTGGGGAAGTGCATAAAGGATCCTACATATGTGTGTGATTATTTTCCTACTTTTTATTATTATCGTTATCTTTTAATTTATATCCCACTATCTATAGGCGTAATTAGCTAGACAAACATTAAGTTACCAGTTTTCTCTGTGGGGAAAGAAGCTAAAGTATTCCAAGCTTGAAGTATGAATGTGGCTGCCTTAACTGGAAGTCAGTTGGTCTAACACTGGAACAGGCTTTGTAGAGAAGTGATCGATGCCCCAGTCCTGTCAGTGTTTGAGGCATTTGGACAGTGCCGTTAATGATGTGCTTTAACGTTTGGTCAGCCCTGAAGTGGTCAGGCAGTTGGACTTAGATGATCATTGTAATTCCCTTCCAACTGAAATACTCTATTCTAATGAACACTGTTACTGTCTAACTAACAGCTTGAGGATGCCTCAAATGGCCTCAAAAGGCCTCAGCCTTGGTTATTTTCCTTTGTTACCTCATCCACGGTATATTTATCAAATTGTAATATCTCATTGTATTTGACTAAAAATGACAAACATAATGTCCTTAATGAATTGTTTTTCACTCAGAACTTCTCACAGAGTGTTAATACAGCTTATGGTCAGTTTTCTTCAAGCTATCTTTTTGCTGGAATCTAAAAATCCTTAATTGCAGGTTTTCTGGATAACAAAAGACATATAAAATTACTTAGAAATGAAACAGCAAACAGTAGACTATCACTGATAGCAGATAACAATTACAATGTTTTCAGTTGAAAATAGGAAGCAGACAAAGTCCAAGAGTGCTATAGGCAAAACCTATTTTAGGGCAGAAGTATAGAATGTAATAGTAATTTTAATTACATGTATTTTAGTACAAACTTAAAGTGAGATACCCTTTGGTTTAGTAATGTTTTCTGTTTGATGATAAGCTGGTTTACTTTTTAGAGGTGGCTGTTCATCAAATCCCTTTTGACTTCATGGACCTAATTACATTTTCTTAGACCTCTTGCAGTCTTGTTTCTTTTTCAGAAGTTTCATTTTCCTCCATTCTTGGAGAGTAGAGGAATATCCCATTTAAGATACTATTTTGAGGATGAAAATAGTCTGACATAGTCAAATTAATGTATATTTTTAAACTTCTTTGCTATTCTGATGTTACTGAAAACAGTATACAGCCTATCAGTACTTAATATTTCTTGTCACATGTTGAAATGAGTATTACTTCACTATAAAAATATGAGTTGCGGCATTCTGCCATCAAAGGCAAAAAGGAAAATTTATTGAGCAATGATTCTGGTAAGGCTTGTTTCTGTAGCATTTCGCTGAAGTTTGGTAAAACACCTGCACCGCAAGTTCCCCGTCATTGTTCTTTCACCCGTAGGTACCATTGACTATATAAATATTTCCATAGAGCTCGGTGTGTAGACGAATCTTTCTATGTAAAATGTTTTAAGTTTATTATATGGTGTTAAGAGCTTCAAACTTTTTGTTTGGTCAGATCTGCTGTGAAAAAGAAACACTGATGCACCTCAAATGTATACTTCAATGAGAACTAAGAGCAATTATGCAAGCCATTGAGGTCTAGATTATGCCGGAATGCTGATTGTAACATTGTAGTAAGGTTATCTTCTGATTGCCACAATAAAAGCAGCTACTGTTAGTCAGCACAAAATATTTTTAGAGAACAGAAAGATACACATTAAAATATAGCCAAAGTCTCGGCAGAGCTTATGGATGAATAGGTGAAATAAGAGGGCACATGGAATCGGGCTATTTTCACATTTTGTTATAATGTATATTGGGTGGGTAATATCTCACCTTTCTCCCTAACATCTGGATCAGGATATATTTGTACCACCTAAAGTAACTCTGTTACGCAGTCTTCATATGCTTGTCCATTAGCTTTTGAATTGTATAGCTACAATATGCAATAGGTATCTCTTTTCCCTATCCCCTTTCAGTATGTTTCTGATGCTCTTGCAGATTCTTGTCCTCATTAGAGCTTTAATCTTCTTGATTGTTTCGTATTAGCAGTAGTGCCCATATACACCTTAGCAATTTCCTCTCTTCAGATACATTACTTGAATTGAATTGATTTGACTGAAAGCCTTCTCCTCCTTTGTAATTCCTTTCATGGGGGACCAATGCCTGTAAAATCAACTATGTATTTTGCAAATTCTGTTTCGAAAGTTGTTGATGTGAAGACTTCCAACCGAAAACTTGATAATTGTGCTGGGTGTGATGTATCTAAATGGAAAGTCCATTATTTTGTTTATCAAATTTTAGTTGCCTCATAATGACAGCTTTGTAACAGACCATGTTTTGTAGTGCATATCGAAAGGAGGTCTTGTCTTTTCTCTCAAGAATAATACATATGTTATATTGGAATGGTGAGGAACGCTAATGTTTTAATACTTTTCATAGTTGAAATACCATAGTCATAAATAAGAATTTGTATAAAATTAATGTAATGACTATGCTTTTTTGTTGTACAATAAACTAGTTTATTTTCAAGAACTGCAACATCATTCTGTGAACCTGGGAAATACTACATTTGCTGTTTGGTTTGTTTTCTCATCTAAATGGCTTCTTTTTAAAAAAAGTCATCTACCCAAACAGCTTTTTATTTCTGTAGAAGGTGACAAAAGATTCAAGGACTTGTGGCAAAGTACACAAGTGGTAAAAAGAATTGCTGCTGTAGTTGGCTACATTAAACAATTTCACTGAAAGATATTTCCGTGAAAAAGATTATGCTTCCCCCTGCGAACATTTGGTTACCTGGATGAATGCCCATTCTTTGTGCTAAAGACTGCAAAAACTGCAAATATATTTAATTATCCATTGACAGCATCTAATGACTATGTTAATATGATTAGTTAGAATTTGGAGTTTTCAGTGAGATATTAATGCTTTTTGGCAGGGTCTTTGGAACATGGTGACTTGCATGCTGTAGCTGCATTTCTTGTATTGGGTTTCTTCTGTTTGATTTCCTTTAGAGGTCTCTGACATACACAAATTCAGTACTATTTGATTTTTGCAGATTCCCATTTCATATGCGTTTTTTTTCCTAATTAACAATGTGGTGTGACCTTTGTTGGATTCCTGCATGTGCTGTTGCTGACACCGTTTGGGTTTCTCCTAGGTTGATCTTGAATCTCAAGGAGTTTGCACAGGTAGCAATTCTCCCTGAAGTATTAAGAGAAGTGTGTATTATTAGCCAACAAAGCATGTCCATCTGCAAAGTCACGACGTTTTTGCAAAGTCTGCAACAGTATTTTTTTCTTCTGACCAGTCTCTTGATCGTGCTTTAAAAGAGAAGATTGAAACATAAAACTGCTGGGTAGTGCTGCCTTTGTGAAACTCCCATTCTAGGTTTATTTTTCAAACTGTCTACTTGGATTTCATACAGACTTGCTTTTAGATTAACATGGATGGGTCTAAAGCATTGTTTGTAGACTACAAAACATTCTCATGGAGCGTATGTCCAGTGCAGAAGCTCTGCAAGTCAGGTCAGCATAACATTGGGCTGTATTTACTGTTCTGGAAAGACAAGCGATTAGCTGGGGCATCATCTTTCTGCCTTATGCTTTCCAGGTCTGATTTGTCTTGTATAAAGCTGGATGGCACTGTACGGTAACCAGATGCAGAAGTGTGCCAGCAAATATGCCCTTAAGAAAGAAAATTCCAAGTTCAGATGCGACTTAGACTTTTTGGTACTTCTGCGAGTACTAGTCATGTATTTTTATATGGTACGTGTGTTACAGGGTATTCACAATGGAGGCTTTGAGCCCAGGCATCTTATTTCCTTTACTCCAAATGCTTTCTGTAGCTTCTGTACTCTGTCCTGAAATTCTGGTTAGTTTTCCATGAGAGAGCTAAAATATTATAGGGAAAACTTGCTCAAAATAATAGTGTTTGAGTCTGATACACACTCTCCCTCCTAAATTATTGGTTTTAGCTCCAAAACAACTCTTATCATCTTATCTTACAGATACTCTTATTTGGAGACTTACATCCGTATTGCCATTGGAAGAAACACTGTGTCGCCTGACTTTAAGAACAGAAAGCTCTTCTGAAAGAAATGTCTGTAAAAATGAAAGTAAAATGAGGTGCTTGGAGAGAGGGGAAAAAAAAAAATTGAAACACTAAGCTCAGTAAGTTTTATGATGAGATTGCCCTAAAGCACTGGGAGCAAGCCAAGCATAAAAATTAAATGCCTCTCTGCTTCTTGTCTTAGAGAAATATCTTAAAAGCTGGTGTGCTAGAAACAGCCAGCAAAATGATCCACAGCCTCCCTACTTCTTCATAGGGTAAAGCCGCTTTCCTGAAGTTCTGTTAAATCACTTGTATCTACTACCATACCTCATCTGAAGTTCTAAATGAGTCAAGCGTATGCTGCTTCCTTGATTGTCAGCCTCCCACAAAGGTTCACCGTGTTCTGCAGAACAGTGTCTTCTGTAGGAAAAACAAAAGACTTTCTAGGTGACGTAGTACAGACCTCAGGCGGATATTATTTAGTTAAAGATAAATAATTCTAACTAGACAAATAAGAATTTATGCTATTTCTAGGAACTTTAGGAACATCTATCAAGCTATTTTTAATAAGTGTTAATTTATTTTTGTGGATTTTAAAAATTATTACAGCCAAAAGCCATAAAAATCATCTCACAGTTTTTCTTACATGACATTAAATTTTAATGCATTAATTTTATGCCCAGGTGAAAAGACTTTAAGTTTCTACTTGTTCTGAGCAAACATAAACAATATTCAGATCCTTGGAACTATGACCATCTTTTTCATAAAGAAAGAATTTGAATTCTTCTGTAGTCCTGTGCCTCTGTATGTGGTAAATTTAATTACACTTCTGTAATGCAGTCTTCAGACAGTATAAACAAGAGATAAACGTTAATAGTAAAGTAGTATCTACATCCAAGCTGAATATGTCAGCTCAGTTTTCCTACTTAGCATGCGTGCTTGGTGTCTGTGCTACAGAAGCATTTCCGATTGCCAGTTCTTAGTCGGACTTTCATTGTCCATGATGTATAAAGCTAGAATGGACAGTAAGATCAGAACCTAGGAATTTATTCAGATTACTAAAAAAAAAATCTTCTACAAAACATGTTCCACGTACTGAAATCCAAGGTAATGGTTTTCAAAAGGGTTTTGTTTGAACAGAAGCTACAAAAAAAAAAAAAAGCCAACAAAACGTGGGGGGGAGGAGGTGACCTATTTTGGGTTTTAGTTTTGTGGTTTTTGGTTTGTGATTTTGTTTTGTTTTGGGGGCTTGTTTTTTATTGATGGCTTTTTTGTTTGTGTGCTTGGTGTGGTTTGGCTTTTGGGTTTTTTTTTTTTGGAAGGCACACTTAGAAGTTTATTCTTGTTTCTGTAATAACCTGTAGTTCATGAGGAGGAAATTAGTGCAAGGGTAATTTCCCCAGCAGGTAGTCCTAACACACAGCCAAGTGGAATGGGCTTGAACAGTGCATATTTTTGCATGGTTAGTTACATGTTCCAGTGTTTTCATCTGTGCTCTACTCTCACTTTATTCTGTGTCATTTGCTTGAAGAGGTATATGGAAAACAAAGTATAGATAAGAATGCTTTTCATTGTTGAACATATTCTAATAAGTTTTTTATAACACACTGCTTAAACCTACCTTTGTCTGGGAAGCATCACATTCTGTTATACAGTCTTTGAAAACAAAATAAGAGTGTTGTGATGCTGTATTGGTCGTGGAAGCATGCAATGAAAATCATAAAGATATGTTTGTGTTGGTCTGCTGTGAGATGTAGGGAGTGCCTAAAGGTTGGTACTTGAAATAAAAAAAGCCATGGGAGAGAAGGAAGCAGGAGTGGTAGAGAGAGGATTTTCATTGACTCACAATGTATGCAGTACTAAACCAGCATAATATGATTTATGGTTATCTAATT
The DNA here is from genome assembly GCA_013400035.1 of Rynchops niger. NCBI lineage: Eukaryota > Metazoa > Chordata > Aves > Charadriiformes > Laridae > Rynchops > Rynchops niger. The sequence continues at coordinate 291,090 of VXBH01002658.1, read as the reverse complement.
ATGTCTGAAAAGGAGCTGGTAGCTGAGGAGGAAGGTGCACAAGACTGTAGCGAAGAACAGCTTTAAATGGAGATTAAAGCTGGTAAATGGAAATTCTTTGTCTCCAGCTTAGAAACTTTTGTGAATATTGGACTTTATAATCCCAAGAGAATTTGTAATAAAAATCAACTGGAAGAAGACATCATCAGCTACTTCTCTTTGGGGCTTTTTTTTTTTTCCTGGTTTGTTTATTTTCTGGTGCTTGTTTGTTTGTTTTTTGCTTGGTTTTGGGTTTGTTTTCTTTTCTTAGTTTAAAATATACTGAAATATTATAGTTGCATTTTTCCAATTCTCTGTATGCAGTCTGTTAGCTCCAGATTGTCTCTTGTGGCCACTGTGACACAGCTACTAGAAATGACAGTGAATGAGGAAAAATAACACTTCATGGCTCTTATTGTGATGAAAAGTGGGCCAGGCAGTTTTTAAGTAATTTTTTAGCTGAGTTAGACTGTCCTTCCTCCCACCCTATCCCAGGCTTTCATTTTAAAAAATGAGCAAATAACCTTGACATTAGTTACCATTAGGAACTTAGTATGTTCTCTATCTGAGTTTTTTGTCTGTTTGAATAATGGAGTAATTTAGTGAATTCTTGAGTATTATAGATATTGACTACAATTAGTAATTATTGAAAACTATTGCTTTGTTACATTTAACAGGTACCGGTATATTGCTTTTAATTTTTGAGTATTACCAATTTATGATAAAGAGTTTCTTGCTTGAAGAGGACTGAGTCTTTTAGTATTCAGATTTTGGGAAGCTGAAAAAGAGCCCAGAAGTACTCTAGCAATTGTGTTAATAAACATGTGAAGAAATTTGAATATATGCAAACATGGTAATGCATTTTAAATTTGCTTAATTGAATTCTGTTTTTTTATGATCCCGGGAAGGATTTGTGAACATTAATTAGTTCATTTGCAAGACAGTCATATTAGCAAAATGTTCCTTTCTTTTTACAGTGTTAGATACTAAAATAAAAATAGGTGAGGGAAACCTAAAACTGTAGCAGTACTTTAATGGAGCTGGTGCCAAGTCCTGGGTCTGTGGATTTACTCTTTGACCATATCTCTGTAGCTTGCCTATGCTGTGCATTGTTTTGACAGTGACCTCACAATTGAAAGATTCTTCTTTCTCTGAATAAGAAATTTAAAAGATAGGCTAGTTCTAATGGACTGGAAAACATGAACAGCATAGTTCATTTATTCAACACCCATTTTATGCAACATATATATGAAATTCATGAAATCAGGTTAATGAAAATGGGTATAAGTTGATAATAAAATAGCAGGAGGTTGTTTCTTAGCTAAGAGTTGTAAAACATTCATAGACTGATAGAAGGAAAGGAGCATGCATCTTGATTTTGTTCTTTTTTTCATCCCATCCTATGATCTCTTACAAGTAGGGTAGAGTTCTAGCAGAAAAAATAGATTGCCTCTTCCATGGCGGAAGGCTTATGAAATGGATTTAAAGGAAAAATGTATTATCTATAAACATGTACCTGTTGTACAGATGGCAATGTAATTTAACTACCTATGTAGTCTTTCATTGAGCTAGCATGAAGCGTTCAATTCATAAGAAGCAGACCTAAACTTGCCGTGAGCTCCGGTTAGTGTGTAGGTCCAGTCTGATAACCTGGGCAAACCTTTTTAAAACCAGCTCTTGTACTTTCCTGCTTTAGAAGAATTTGCAGTGATAGATTTCTTGAATTTTGGACAACAGACACTGAGGCTAGGTAAATTCCCTTCATTTCTCATCATTATTCCTTTCCCTTTCTGTCTTGAAAGCAGTGCTCTCAAACGAATCTCCTCCCTCCCCCCATAAATACAATATTAAGTAAATAGGACAAGTACATGCCCGAAGAATGTTGTATTGCAGCTGTTTCTCTTACTCATTACCTTTTTTGATGTGCTTATTTCAGCCCAGAAAAATCGAGATTAGTCAAGCAATAGTATGCTTTCATATCGGATCTGTTTTAATTCTGAACATGATGTTCATCTTTCAACATTTTTTTTCTTTAATAGTAATGCCACGTTTCATTTTTCTTCAAGCCTGCTGAGAGTCTCAAATTGTTTATAAGCACTAGTCAAAACATTCCCCACTGTTATTCATATTTTCCAGGTGGGGATTTTGAGACAAAGAGGAGATTAAGTGACTTGCCCAAAGTGTCATGCTAAGTATCTACTAATGACAAGCTCCTATTTTAGCCACTATGGGTCCTTTTTTCATTTAACGCATATAAATAACAATTTCTCACTAGACATGAGCTAAGAAAACCGGAAAAAAAATCCTTCATACAGAAAATGAAAGAAATGTGCGTTTAGGTGCTATCAGTGCCTTAAAGAAGGAAAGGAAGGATGAAGAGAGACTATATGTTGAGATAGATCATAAATGAGGTAGTCTTATTAGGTTCTTGTTTAGTTGGATTAAGAACAGCTCATACGTACAGGTGGAAAGAAGCTTTCTCTCCTGCGCTTTCCTATGTGGTGACATGACAGTGGTAGGCTTGCTTTTCAGAGCTCAAACCTGCAAGTTCACCAGCCCACTGCCTGCCCTACAGCTGTGGGCCACTGTGGCCAGCTCTGCAGCAGGAAGCTGGAGACCATGCGTGGAGTTAGTATGAAAATCTCTGTAGCCCCAGTGAAGCTCCATGTCTGAGTGTCAGATACGAAAGTATTAAATGTGTATGTCCTCAAAAGGAAGACAGGACAGGGAAGTAGCATTTGTAAATGGCTGCACATAGGTGCAAGGCTGTGACTGTAAGAACTAGAGTGACTGATGGACTTTCAATTCTGCTTCCCAAGCAGGAATGTTGTACAAGGTGTATGAACCTGTGTGTTGGCTGGAGCGATCTGTGTCCTCATGCCCTTCAGACCACCAGTGGCTCTGGCGACTGGCAACAGGACTGCAATGCACTAGGTTTTTACTTTTACATGAGAAGAATCCTGAGGTAGGAGGGAATGAAACTCAGTAATAGCTTACAGACACACAGCACGCTGTTGTTTCGCGAGCAGCCTGCACCAGTCTGTAAATTGCTCAAGCTTGGGAAGGCCTGTTTTTGCCTGGAGTTCCAAGGTGAAGCCACGGAGTGTTAACTAGCCCAGTGCAAAGTTTTCTGTCCACTGCACAGGCAGCAAATGAAAACAGCTGGTAGCAGTTTATGCAGCATCAGCAAAACCAATGCTGGTGACCAGTTAACAGTGAATTTGACCTGTGAGTAAAAGTGGGAAAAAGAGAAGAATGAGGCCAGGGGAAGATGGACAGCCTTCCATGTGGTCACGTGTTCTTGGCCTGAGGGGACAGGCACGTGATGGTGCCTTGCTCTGCTCTATGACCTGGCTGTGATGAAGGTATAATTTGCCAAGTCCTGGAAATTTTTGTTCATTGTGTCATTTTGGCTTTGATAAAAACTCTTTTTGTGAAACTTAATGCCCCATGGTCTGCAGGAGTTGAGTGACAGATCTAGTGGTGCTTTCTGGACTTCCAATTATAGCAGTGTCTTATGTTAAATTTAAATGTACATAAAGTGAATTAAAGTCTCTAAGTGTGATTAAAGAGGAGTGCACTTCTGATTATATGTAAGATGAAGTCTTAGATGTGAATGTTTCGGCTAGGTGGCCTTCTGAAATGAGGTCTGTTGTGGGTTTAGTGTTGCCATTTTCAGTACGTACTGCAGTTCTGGACTCTTGAGAGTCACACGAGCATTCTCAAAAAAGTTATCTCGGACGTAAAAACATTCTCTTATTCATGTGCTTTTGGGGGAGACTCAACCCCTTTTCTTGCATGCACTGTAGCCTACTGGAAAACTCAGTGAACTTTGCATCTAAAGGTTATGCATAGTAGCCCCAGATCTTCCACAGACCACTGTTAACAATCCTTATTATAAACCAGGGTTTCCTGCCTTAGGATATGTCATTCACCTGGGTTGACTGACAGCTTGCACAAGGTCATTTCAGGTAGAGCTGGGAAAAAGCCAAGCTTCAGCTTCACCAAGCAGTTTTTTATGAAGTATGTCTATAGTGCACATTAACAAAGCTCTTGATTACCCTTCAGCAGCTACACCGCATATCAACATGTAACACTACTACTGTTTTTCTGCTAAGGAATTTGTTTAGTCCTTGAGCCCACATTCACTCCTTCACATACCTTGAATAGAGCTGCTATTGTTTGTAGCTGTAACAACTGCACCACAGTTTCTTCCAGGAACTGAGAAAATTCCTAATTATATATTGTCTAGGGGGTTTTTTGTTGTTGTTGTTGTTCTTGTCTTGTGTATATTTGTTTAGCACTCTTTAATGTAAATTAATCTTTTTCTTTGTGCTCTCTGGAGGACAAGCAAGACAACTGCTTGTTTCTCTGTCCTAATTATACCTGTAACTAAAATGACATGTTTGGTAAGCATTAGGGCCAACTTCCATGCTATAGTTTAAATATACTCTATCATGTGGTGGTTTGGTTGTTGGGGCTTTTTTAGGTAGAGGAACTGTCGATAGTTCACTCTCTTGAGTACTTTAGCATGAAATCTTTCAACTACAGCCAAAAATCAATTCATGTAACTTTGTAAGATGGCAAAATTTTTGTCTTATGTACCTAATTAAGGATGAGGAAACAAAAGATAATAACAGAGCATTTTGCCACAGAGATCTAAGAAGGAGGTTGACACAGATCAAAATAACAGATTGTAAAATGTGGATGCTCCTGGGAGGTTCAGAGAATCTAGATAATTTAGTCGAAGATGCCACGCAGATGACAGGAAAGAATGACTGGGAGGCAGATTGAGGAGGGCATAAAAGGAACTCACTGTTTCTCCTCGTTTGTTTCTAGCACAGTGAGTTGGAAAACAATTACTGTTACATAGGAAATGCTGCCATTTAATTTTTATTCCAATTCAGGATGAAAACTCCATTTACAACAGAAATAACACCCTAATAATTTAATTTTGGGTGTATTGAAGGCTTTTTGCCTAACTGATATTGGACCATTCCTGTTTGATTTTGAAAAATCAAAAAGTTATAGATTGAAATACAGCAAAAGTCAAAGCGAAAAATAGAAAGGTAAAGTTTTAGCAAAATGGAAAAATCCTATTGAAGTGTTTTGAAACTTATCAAGACAGAAAATATTTTCAAACTGTTCCGAACAAAAACAATTTTGATAAAAATACATTTTTAGTGAAAAAGTGTATGCAGGTTTTTTACCCTTTTGAAGTCCTGCAGGCTATATCACACAGAGATGAAAATGAGGTAGTCGAAACTATTATCAGACAAGGTTAGCTAGAAAGTAGTTGTAAAGGCGGTAGGCTGAGATGCCATCCTGTTTCTGCTACATTTCTATGTTGCTGCTGAGCATACTACCTATTTCAAAAAGTACAGCAGTTCCTGTATGGCTCACAATAGAAATCAGCTCCATGGTTTTAAGGACCTGACTTATAACATTTAACTGGAATATTCATATCACAACAAGAGATTCAGTGGACGACAATCAGGCTGCTCATGTAGAAGTCCACAAAGTTACAGTTCGTGTTTATATTTGTCCAAAACAACTCGAGGTGAGGGGTGCTTTTTTTTTTTTTTTCGAAGCAGCTTTTAAGGGATTAATGTAAGGAGATCTCCCGCAAAGCCAACTGGAGAAATTACACAGAAGACATCAGTTCTATGTTTGTGTACTTGCTTTTGCATATAGTTGTACTGCCATCAAAAGCAGTAAAACATATTTTCCAAATTTCTGTAATCTGAGGAATGCACAAAATCATACAGTGCTTGTTATACACTTAATGAAATAGGTGTATATGCAAACAGGAGAAGCAACTTTTGTATACTTGCTGTAGGCACTTACAAAAGCCAGGCCAGACCAAAAATTTTATTTCGAAATAAAATTGTTTGTTTTAGAGGATATCCTTAGGTGACAGTGAAGAAAAGGGCTTCAGAATTTTTCATAAAAGGTGAAACTTTAATGTTTAAGTAGAATTCTAGAATAGATTTTGTTGTCTTGTACACATCTTTCTGTTGATATTATTTGCCAAGATTAATAATAGAATACTAATAGAATTGCTAATAGAAGTGAAACAAAGCATCAAGTAACAATCTGAATGAATTCCGTGTTCAGCTGTCCATTCTTATGAGGTTTCATTAATGTTTCTGTGGTTGAATTTTAGGTTTTAAGTCCCCTGTCACTATAACTTGTAATTTAAGGATGAGATGTCTGCTCATATATAATCAGTAATGCGTGTGATGATTTCAGATAGCCTATGTAACAGGAATCATATACAAATACATGAAAATGCGCATGAATGAGCATTTCTTTGTATCTTTGCTCTAGGTATTCTTTTGCAAACAAACAAATAATACCTTCAGAGATTGTTAATAAGTAAGTGCTGGTGTAGCAATATGCCTCTTAGTCTTACCTGAAAAGGAAAAATAGCTTAAGGTAGAGCCTTTTTTTCCCTAACTTGAGACTACATGTCAGTTGTTCTGAGTAATTCTCATACACTTATGAAGTAGTTAATCTCCTACGTAAGCATTAAAACACAGGAAAGTCTAAATTTATCTCCAACATTCAAATATGCCATAAATTAACCTTTAATATGATTCAGTTCCATATCAGGTTTTTCGTGGTTTTTTTTGCTTGCTTGTTTGTTTTTTGTTGGGGGGCGGGGGGGGTTGATTTTTTTGTTGTTGTTGTTTTGTTTTTCTGTGGTTTTGGTTTTTTTTTTTTTTTTAATTGTAGGTCAGTATGCTTCTCAGGTTGTGAATGAATTTCTAGGGTTTGTACTATTTGGTTTAGGGGGTGCGGCAAAAAGTATTTAAGTGATTAATTCTATGTATTTATATTCTTCTCTTCCACTTGTTTTAAATAATTAGAAAATTAATACATTGGCCTAATACAAAGAGCCCCAAACCCCGACCAAGAATACAGCAATGCCATATTTCTAGTGATCTCAAAGGTATCTACGCCAGGTCAAAAATATTGTCTTGCACTGGGAGGTATTTTTGTATGTTAAAAAGTGTGGTAGACAATATTACAACGTGGATGTTCTCTTTCAAGAAACTGTTTCTGAATTTAACAGAGATCATATTCGTTTCAGGAAGAAAATATACATTTGAATACATGTATTGGAAGAAGTGGTGCTTTACTGTGTTTTCTCAATAATTAACCAATTTTCTCACTCTGAACCAGAATGTGTTATTCAGTGAGTAGTTATTAAATCCTTCCTAGAATGCTACTTTAAAACACTTACACTCAGTGCAGCATTAATTTGTATAGCTCTTGTTCATTCATGGACAGTCTCTTAAAATTTAATTGCTATCAAATAATAAGAAACACTTTTGATCAGTTGTTTGATTTATGAGAAGAAGAGACAATGTTTATTCCTGAGTGTATTTAGATTTTATCAGGCAAATTAGGAAGTCTTATAATAGTCAGCAGTTATTTTATCTTTTAAAGCTAGGGTCCGTGGTTATAGCTTCAGTGAAGAACAGGGTGTTATTAATCTCACTCTTTTCAACTACTTTATTCTTCTACGTTCAGAAATTCATTTTCTGAGAGCATGTTCTTCTGAAACATTCAGCTAATTCTGCAGAGGTATTTTACTGATAATCCAAGCCCTCTTCCTAGCGGATTCTTTTCCAGTGTGGAAGCCTTGGTTCTGAGCAGAGGTTTAACCTTCCAGCATGGGAAATCTTAAGTGGATCAGCCACAGTCTTATTTTTTTATTTTCTCAAGGTAAGTAAAACCCTTAGGTAAATAACAGGAATAATAATAATACATTGGAAAGCCCACTAATACTTCGAATTTTATGAGCCTTAATATTTTCAATGGCCTGGCCTTCAACGGGTTTTCATACTCTGTCTAGCCGTTACAAAATTGAAGAGCATTTATTCTGTGTATATAATTTTGCATAGAAATACTTACCATTTTTCAGTGTCATCTTCACAATTCTTAAGTAAATTGGACCTGTAATTGAAGTTCCCATTCACGGTCAATGTTGTTCTTAAGAGTTGGGTGGATGTAAGAGGAAAAAGTATGTACTATAAATCTTTCACACTTTTGGATAGGTTGTATCAAAAGGATTTTTTCTTCAGTGTATTTTGAAAGTAATTAATTTTTATTTATTAGGTTTCATTTATATTGTTTGATCCACAGCCACACTTTATTACATTAGTGTTTCATACATGTTGCTCAGTCTTCTGTGTTGTTTGTCTTTCATCCTTCTAGTTGTTTTCTTGTGGAGTCGTAGAGAAACGTAAGAAGGGAAATTAAATCATAGTTAGGGTGTGACGCATTTGTGACCTTCTTGACAATGCTAATGAGTACATTACACTGTCTGAGAGCCAGACCAGTGTGTTGTGATTCTGTTGGGGTAACCAGTCAAGGATGGAGGTGGTTGTACTGTGAGAAGTCAGAAGTAACTGCATTGTTTCCGGTTTCCCTAAATTACAGTACTACAGTCTGAAAGTGACAAATGTATTGTAGCTGGATCCTCATCAGGTGGGAAAGGACATTATCTTCTATCCTGGAAAATGTGATCTTTGGAGACTCTTTGGACAGAAGATTGGACTTTTACAGTGTTCTTTTGGTTACATTAGCAACTGGTCTTTGTGTTAACCACAGAAACCTTTAGATATTTTCTTGTATTTGACTAGAATGTGTTTGTCTGCTGGGAGGTTGAGGTTAACTTGATTTCTTGAATTGAAAATCAATTCAACAACCCCTTAGTCATAATGCTATGAACTACATTTGAGAAGCAGATCTAGTGTTGAATTATATGAGAGTTTGTGCTGGGAATTGAGTCCTAGCTTTCTGAAATGGAGGTTTTGATGGGCTTTTTTTTTTCTTTCTTTCTTTTAATAGCACCTCCTTTAATGAGAAATAGTTATAAGTTAGGTTTTCCCAAAATATGGAGGAGGTAGGATTTTCTGACTCTGCTTAGTTTCTGTTGCGGAGTTTTGTTTAGTTTTTTGTTTGGATTTTTTTTTTTTAAACTTGCATGGTTCCAGCATAATGTAATAATAATTTTATATATGTGATTCTGAGAATCTTTTATTTAAGTATTTACGGTTAGGTTGCAGCTCCTAAAGACCAATTCAGTAAATGGGCAGAAATACTAAATGGATGAATAATACTTTGTCTGTCTATGATGCAGACATTTTTAGTTTGTATGTTTTTTTCCTTGTTTTGGCTTCCTTAATGTGAGAGCGTGAGAGACTGTAGTTTTACAGATGAAATTTTTTGTAATTTTTAATGAATCTTTTTAGATTTGTTTTAGTTCTGTTAATTTTTTTTTTCTTTAGTCTCATCTACCGATGTCTCTGAAAGTGAAGTTTATACAATACAGGCATCAATGAGTCACTTTCCATCCTTGCCTTGCTTTATTGTTTGACCACCTTGCGAACTGACATAAATTCAAAGGAAAGGAAAAACTCCCATTAGTGCCACCACAAACAGAGGTTACAGTTATCTGCTATGTTTGGCCTGATGGCTAATCACATAGGTGATTCAACCATCAGGACGTACGTATTTTTGAATTAACTGTGGCAGGCAGCTGTTGCTGCAGCTCAGGGTGCAATTATGGGTAGTGGAACAGAGAGAAGGATGATGTGGAAATTAGGGGAGTGAAGGTGTGTTAGGGTAGAAGAGTACATATGAGAAGACGCTGTTGGCTTTTTGGGTTGAAATACAGGATACACATCCAGAGAAGGCTGAATTCCATTCAGTTTGATTGCTCAGCTTGGACTTTTGTGCTTTACACTTGACTGATACTTATTGTGGAATAGCTCTGTAGAAGCTGTCCAAGTCTGTATGACAGCAGGCAAATTATAAAGGCTTTGGGACTATTCAGACAGTCCTAGTTCTTACAAATATGTGTCAGCAAGGTATGCATGGAGTGCATGTGAATAGCATGGAGACCTTAAAAGAAAGCAGTCTATTCTGTTTGCTCTGAGTTTAACTACAACGTGTTCATATTAATATGAACATGAGAGTTACAACTCTATTGAAATAATATGAACTTCATAGCGGTGTTCAAGGATGTGTTCTCCTCAATTACGCTTAAGTGTACTGATTGCCAACCATGATATGAGGTACCATTTTCTGGGTTTTATTTTCAACGTGGGGAGAGGAGAACAAAAATCTCAGGTATCAATGAATTTTGCAAGCAAGTGTTTAGGTCTGACCAATTTTTCTTAATGATTTCTTCAAAATGTGGTCTAGAAACTTTAAAGTTATGTCATAGATCACGATGAACTCATACTACTTTAAAAAAAAAGTATGAAGAGCCTTGTCATTGCATTGTTGTGCTGTTGAATTAATATGTTTTGCTCTAATATTGTTGCTGGGACAATCAGGAGTTTCTGGTTTCGATAAACATGGGTCACATTACCAAAGACATAAGTAGGTACTCATTCTGTATTTAAAGTCACTAGAAGTTATGTATGTATAAACTACTGTTTTAGCGTCACTTTCTGAAAACAGTACCAAATTGATGGAAGTGAAAGACGAAGTACTCAACTTGGATTTTACTTTTCTATTAACTGTTTATGTATGTAAAGTCTCTTTTATAGTCAGCTCAGTTCTGTTGTTCGTGAATTTAATAAAAACAACTAAAACAAACAAGATATGTTAAGATCTTTAATCTAGAAAAGCCACTCTGATTTCGTATGCTGTAAATGAGGATAATTTTGTCGCTTTGACTTGGAAGAAGCCACTTGATCTTTATCCATTTTCCGTCTGTCAAAGGGTGATTGCTGTCTTTCATCACCTGAAGGACAGTAATGCTTGAAATATGTGTAGACCTGTGCATGGAAAGTATTCTATGAATTATTGTGTTGATATTCCCTTGCTATTCCAAACTGTTCTGACCTAACCTATGCATTAATATGCGAAGTTGTGGTGTTAAAAAAAAAAAAAAACACCTTTGCATGTCAAGAATTAGTCCAGATAGCTCAATGGCACATTTAAGCAAGTAGAGAATTTGCTGTTTTTATCTATTTTTGTGCATTTTCCTAACAGTGATAGCATTGCTGATGACAAAATACGCCATTTGAATTGTGATGCCTAAATTAAAGAAAGAAAAATCCAGTGCTAGACCTTGTAGCTTTGTGGAGATTTATAGACTACAGGGAAACTGGTGCCTGATATCACTTTTCTGATTGCAACCACCATAGAAATTAAACTTTTTTGTAGTAGTTATAAGAATGAGAACAAATGCAGCATATGCTTAATTTTACAGCAGGAAGTAGTTCTAATTATTAAAATAGGATTGCAATATTCGCTTGCAGAAACTATCTACCATCCACCTACCATTCCAGGTAAATATTTGTATGGATGCATCAAATACCACTATTGAGGAAAATTATTTCTTCTTATACTTTCATGTTTTATTTTTCATCTTAATAAAAAACCATAACCATATGTCATTACATTTTTTGTTTTTCAAGGTAAGAGAAACCCTTGATTAAGTAGTTTTACATGTCTTATTTTTGGTTAATCATGATCTTTTTGCTTACTGTTTCATTGTCTTAGCTGGATAACCTTTAATGTAGCTTTGAAGTTCTCTGAGCTTTAACAATCGTGTACAAAGCTGTGACTGGAAAAAAAAAATGCCACAAAGTAAGAGTAAAGAAGAAGCCAGCTAGCCAGCCAACCAACCAACTGATAAGTTACTGTATATGCCTGTCTGATAAGTAGAGATTGTATTGGCGTACAACCAGTATAATGACTGTCTGCTTTATTACATATTGTGGATTGTTAATGTTGATTGTATCCCAATACAATCTACTACATTATCTTTGTAGGGCATATAATAGACATAGAAAGCCGTTTGTTATAGAACTTTACCGTAAGTCTTCATTTATAAAGTAGTTCTATACAATGCCACTTCAAACACTGTGTACTTCATAAAGCATGAGATCTATCCTTTCAAATCTCATAGTAAATGGAAAACAGATGTCAGTGGTTACAAAACTGCATCTTCATCATGTCAGAAAGTGACAAATTCTAAAAAGGATAAATTTTAGGATTTTATTGTGCAGGACATTACTTCCCTCCACCTCCCCTCCTTTTTATAGTATGAGACTTTGATGTGTGAATGTCCTTGACAAACCTTGGAACCCTGTGAGCTTTAGTTGCAAGTGAAGTAAACTAACCAGTGGGGAGGACTGCTCTTCATAACCCCAGACTGGAGTCTCCTTACGGTATGATAACGCTTTACATTTTATTCCCATTTTGTTAATTTGTTTTTACTGAAGCCACACCTTTTATGGATAGTATAAGGACAGCAGCCCCTTTTTGTGTTCTCTTGACTCTCGGACTGTAGAGGACTTACAAAATTAGTACTAGTTTGGGATGGATTAGTGTTGACCTGTTGTTAGTCCCTCCATCAAAGTGGAACAGAGGAGTTGCAGAAAGGGATAGAAAGAATTCTTGCTGTGATGGATTAGCAGTAGGCTATTTATTGATTGCTGTTTCCACGTGTACCTTATTTAAGTTAAACTGCATCCATACTATTCTGTCTGTCTGTGTGCAGTGTTCAAAAAAAATGACTGAATTGAACCATTTGCAGATATGTGCTTTGAATTTATTAACAATATTTTACTGAATATAAATGGATTCCTGACACAAATAGGCTTTATTTGAGAAACTACGCAGCTGTTTTGTTCATAGAGTACAGTACATCTTATTTGACTTTATTTCCTTTCAGTATCTTTTGAAAACCTTTTTGCATGTACAATAGGAACACAGCCAAATCCACACCAGACAGGAACAGTAGTTAAGTGTACTTACGCTTGTTGCTCCATGCAGTACATCAGATGCAATAGGAACATAACCGTATACTATTGTACATAATGATTTATTTTGTCAGCCTCTTTAATAATAATTGTTAGTGTTGTAGTTTTCATAACTTAGAGTTTGCTGTACTATTCTTTTTATAAGAATATATTAAGTGTAATATTTGGTTTCCCTGACGTTTCAAGAAATGGAAATTATGTAGTGTGTGGTAGGTTTTGGGGGTTTTTTGTATTTTTTTTTTCTTGTGGTTTTTATTGTTGTTTTTGTTTTTAACTCGGGGGTGGATGAGGTATTCAAATTCTGGATAGAGTTGTGTTGTATTAAGTGTTCTCCCTATTTTGAGTTCGTGGCTTTTCCATATGCCGTGTTTCCAAGTGTAGTTGATAAAAAAGATTCTTTTTGTTAGATAAAAAGAAATCCTCATTACTGTGCCTTTGTGAAAACTCAGCTGTATCAGAAGAAAACATGTAATACCATATCTGTTTATATTCCAGAATCAGAGAGAACTTACATAGCTAATAAAATAATTTCATGATACATTCCATATGTCCAGAACAGCAGTCACAATACTGAAATTGTACTGGGTGGTTAATTCAGATCACTTTTAAGCTGCATTTAAAAATGTGTCCGAATCTGAACTTCAAACACATAGGAGGCAGATTCATCTGTTTCTTACTATTGCAAATTAAATGCGTAACTAGGTATTGAAATACTTCTGTCCATACCTACTTAGAAACTTCCTCGATCAATCTTCTTCTGTGCTCAGGTGACAGTAGCAATAGGAACTGATAACGCCGAATTTGGTCTCCATCATTCTGTCAGAGCCATGAGCCACTGGGGAGCAGAACTGACATTAGTAGAATTGTGGCAGGCATCTGTTTGTGTAGATGTCTCTGCAGAAATGGAGCCATAATATTTGTTCAGTCTTCAGCTTTTCTTTTGTTACATGAATTTATTATTTATTTTAAGTCAAATGTGGTTCTTTGACTGTTCTGTGTCAGGCACTGTCAAAATCTATTGCATGTTAGCATAGCGCTTTGCTCATTTAAAAGCAACTCATTTTGGGGACTAGATTTTTTTTTTTTTTTAAATTAAATCATTCTAGAAACAGTATCATTAAAACACTGATGTGAATATTGGCTTTCCATGATGATTTTTTTTTTATTTAATCTTCCCTGAATTGATTTTGAATGACTTTTCCTTGCTGCCTCATAATTAATGTTTTCTTTATGTGTTTTAGATTAAATTTTCCTTGTTTTGAGATTCTTAATTTCCTAAGAATTGGTTACATAAAAGAGCCATTCAAAAGTGCTTCTCTTTTTCTTTCTTCACATTTACCAAAGGGACCCTTAATTGTGAAGGGCACTCATAAATACAAAGCAATTTATTTACGCCTGGGTTTTAGGCCTGGTTTAATGCAAAATAAAAGTACACAGAAAAGGACTCCTTATGTCCATTCCTCCATTATATATCCCCTTTATAGTCAACTCAAATAAAAGACCAAGACATGGGTTTGACTGTGTTACCCAGCAGGGTGGAATTTAGGCAATTTGGGTGGGAGGTAACCTGCATGTGCCAGGGATCCCTGAGTGGGACTCCGTCTGAGGTCCTGGAAAGGGATTTTCTGTCTCTCTTACTGTGTCAGATCCAGGGGCATCTCTTTTCAAAGTGTGTTTGAATTGTAATCTTCAAGGGAAGTGGTCAATTACAGGCAGAACTGCTCTGATCTTTTTAACCGGAGAGTTTCTCTCTGAATGCCACAGTTTTGAAGCCTAGGGGGAAAACTGTTTCATTCTAAGATAAAGTAAATACTGCTAGTGTTGAGACCTTGGGTATACAGTGAAGCCTGAAGGCTGGATAACGAACGAAATGGACATGACACTGAGAACTTACAAAATGAAAACATAGTTTGGTATTTTACCGTCTTTAGTCTAGCATGAAGTTAAAATAATGTGAAAGCTACAAAATTATCAGACTAGGGGTATCTTAAAATACTTTATTAATGCAGAAACTATGTACATGTGCTCAATAGAATTTTTTTTTTCTGAGCTGTGCAGCCCTTAGGCCTCATTTTAAAGCACCCAGTTTCTAATTCTTCATCTGACCGTATTACAGTGCAATTCCATGTAAGCAGAACTTCAATAAATGCAAACATGCTATATACAAATGAAGGAAATTCAAGTACAGGCTGCACATTTCAGAAAGTGGTTCAGTCTTCACACTGCTTTAGCCCCAAGTTGAGTCTGTTTTGCCCATGATGATAACTGGTGAGTGCTCTCTCCCCGTCCTTATCTTGACCCACGAGCCTTTTGTTGTATTTTTCTCTCCCCCTCTCCAGTTGAGAAGGGGAGTGATAGAGCAGCTTGGTGGGCATCTGGCATCCAGCCAGGGTCAACCCACCACACCCCATGATGTGGACAGGTACTTCCTAGAAATTTATTTACTTTAGAGTAACTTAGAGTAACTACCAAATAGGTCTCAGATAGGAATGATTTTTAGACTGTGACAGGCTGAATATTGTACCTACGATCTGTGCTGTCTAATTAACTGAGTATGGTCTCTACTCACAGGGTTCCTGAGATTCAAATTTAAAAAGTAATGACAGTCTCTAAATTAGCCACTATTATTGCTTGGGGGGAAAAAAACCACTGTTAACAACCCTCCTGGAGACATTATGGGTAGTCGTCGAGAAAAGTCAACCTAGTGTTTAGCTAGTATTACTGAATTTCAGAAAGGAAATGGAATCAAGATCAAGAGAGAAGAGATCGGCATGTGGTTTGCAGTTCATAAGCCACACTATCTTGAAAAGTCATAAATTAAAAATAAGGAAGTTACACAGTAGGATAATGAAGGTGATAATTTTGAAAAGGTTTCCACTTGAGGTGAGATTACAAATACTGTGGTGCACTATGACCTGGAAGAGAGACAACTGAGAAGTTTGTAACACCAAATACAAGTATGAAGAACATGGAAAAGAGGAACAAAGAAATGTTCACAAAACAGTAATTTGACTATAACAAAATGAAAATCTTGGAAAACTGTTGTAAAATTAAAAGGAAGTGCCTATTCACAAATCAGACAATTACTGTGAACTGCGTGGATTCAGAATACTACAGTTGCCCATGAAAGCTGTTATACAAATTAAGACACATCTACTGAATGACCATTCATATGAATTACATATGGGTAACTCAGAGTACCTAAACCGCAGGTTGTTGGAAGCGGGGATAATTCAAAGCCTCCTTCCATAAAAAAACCCTATACTTTTAATTTATTTGTTCATTGGCCATCAGAGGTATGATTGAGTATGTGGAGATTGGTTTTCAGCTGGTCATATGTTCCTTGTAGAGGAAAATGAGCTACTTAAGAAGAATAACTGTTTCTCTGTATTCCCACTTCACCCATACTTTGGCCACTTAGTATAGATGGTAAGCAATTCAAGAGCAAAACCTTACCATTATTATATATTTGCAGTTTTTGTGGAACTGTGGTGATTGAATTTTCTATGTAGGAAGATGAAGGAAACCAAAGGAAACTTACTTGTTAAAGTCCAAGTCAAAAGTTCAGTCTTTAAGGTTCTTCCAAGACTGTAGTAGCATAGCTGTTCAGTTTGTACTGCAGCTTTTTCTCTTCTTACCCTGCTTGAACAGAACTTTTTTTTTTTTTTATGGTTTCATAGCTGAGTGAATGGCTTCCTTTCTTTTCAGATAATTTTTTGCTATGCATTTTTGCTGAAAACAAATACAAATGCTAAGAAGTTAGGAAAAGAGAAATTTGAGCTGCTTTGGAAAGGTTTGTCATGTTGGGAAGAGGAAAGGAAAGAAACACTCTTGTGATAATAATTTCTCATTCCTTCCTGTATTCCAGAAATTTATGGTTATTGGGACCATGTAAATTAAAAAAAAAAAAAAGGTAAACCAAATTTTGTTACTAGCTAGTAATATATTAATTAGAAATTAGATTATTTTCATCATTTGTTTTTCAGACAAAAGGCAAAATAACGTGAAGTTGTTTCTGAGATAGAAAGAAGACTGCTTACAAGTATTCAGCCTTGCCCCTCCACTGTAGACCCTTTTCTCTATTGGGGATATATTGGTTTTATCTTGAATGAAAAGAGGTCATTAAATGAAGCATCTCCTGGATAGATAGATTTATTTTTTATTAATTTTCGTTAACTCTATATCAGGAAACAAATTTTTCAGTATGTATTGTTTTCCTTATGTTTATGAAATCATTTATATATGAGCACTCACTTTTTATTATTAATTTATTCAGTAATATTTTTTATTCCGTGTTCGTATTAGAATGTGACATAAAGATAACTGAAAGATACCCCAGCATGTTTAAAAACAGACAAAAATCTCTGTATTTGGCAACATGACTCATTTGTTTTTGAAAGCTGACACAGAATAAATTGTTGCTGTCAGACAGGAAATCTTTGAGGTTTGTTTTTTTTTAATCCAGATTTATTGTAAAAACCTGGGGCAATCAGAAATATCAGAACACTTGAGGTTTAAATTGTACTGTTAATGTTTACACGTCCTTGGGATTTAAATAGACAAGCTCTAGTTTGGGTCTTCTAGATAATTATGTTCAAATGTAATAGAACATTGTCTTAGAATAAATGACATATTTTGGAAAAAAATGGAAACTGTTTTGGAAAATTGTGTATGACAACAGATCATAACTCTGCCAGGACAAGAAAGGGATAACTACATTATAATTGCAAAGTCAGAAAAATAAAGATCCTAAGGTTAAAGTTGATCATCTTTCCTCAAAGGTAAGATTTCTATCAATATACAGATTTTGTCAATAAAACACCCTCAATTGATTAGTACTTAAAACAACACTGATTGCAAATATAGATATCTTTATGAACAATTTGTATGTCTTCTTAAATACTTCTGAAGTAAAAAAAATATTGATGAAGGTTAATGTAAATAGCGTCATCCAGTTAATCTTCTGAGCAGGACTGTCAGTCTTCGAAGTATTACTTAATGAACCTTAATAGCAGTTGTTTTTCTTGTAGTAGATGGATCTCCAGTAGGTTTCATAGTTCTTACACATGCTGTGATAAAAAGAAAAATGGCAAAATTAATTTTGTAAACAGAGAGAGCAATCATTGGAAAAAAGTGTGCCTCAGAAAGTAAGTTTGCCAGGTGAAAAGAGGTGTTTGGTTTCTATACCCATTTGTTTCATTGGTATACAGTTGAAGGTTTATATAATAAGCAGAGTAAGATTAACTGCTCTATGAATCTTACTTTTTCACAATTGTCTCTGCATCTTTCTATTCATGAAATCAGCTCTTCAAAATATTGTCTCAACTGAAGGATAAGAACTTTACTTAAGCACTAAGTTACCTACTTTAAGTGCTAAGGGAAAAAAAAAAAGCTAGCCCTTCCATGTAGACACAACATTGCTTTTCTGTGCTGGTACAGCACACAGCTCACAGGCAGAAAGAAACTCCATTCCTGAGTGGGAACTTTGAGTATTGACAGAACATAGGTATCTATACTGATTTTTGAATTACATATATTTTTAGATAGCTTCTAGAGATCTTGAGAAACCTTTCATGAATATTTAAAAATAGCTTTTCTTTTTTCTTTAAAGACATTGTTGTTTGTATACTGTTGTTTATTTTGTTAATCTGAACATGTTTATGATGCCTAAAATATAAATATGAAAATCTGAATAACATTTACGCTATTAAATGATAAGAGAGAGTTTAATAAAACGGGAACAGTCTAAGACTCTTTAGCTAGAAGTATAGTATTAAAAAGAAGTAGTTGGGGTGCTTTTTTTAATGTTGTAGCAGCTGTGCTGTTAGCTTCAATTACTTTAATAATGGAAAGAAAATAGAAATAGAAGTATGACTTTTTGAATTCTTGCAGCTTTAAGAGAGCCAAACTCTATTTTCTCTCTGAAAATAAAATAAAATACCAGACCCTTTTCACTACAAATGCTTAAAAATGTCTTGCCTTACCATAGAAGGAAACTCGTGCAATTTAGCAGAATTCACAATAGTAAAATAAACCTCACAGCTAAGTTTTTTAGAATGGAGGAAGGAATAAATTAAAGGATTTGAATATTTAACTGGTTTTCAAGGTCTTCAAAGTGGTTAATGCTCTCCCCAGTTACAGTAGGCTTAAGGTTTCATCCTCAGTCCCTATGATAATGCAGATATTCTAATAGGACAAATCTGTATTTATAATGACTACCTTTACATTTTTATCTCCAGTATAATAAAAATCCTGTTGCTTGCATACTTACTACCAGTAGTAGATGTGATGTGGCAGACTATAGACAAATACTTTCGTGTTCTTTCCTGACTTTTAAGTTGAAAATTGGAAAGTAAGGGGAAAAAAAAATAATTAAAAGATGTCTCAGCTTCAAGGAATTTTTCTATGTGCATGCATTTTTGGTATGTATGGAAATTCACACATATCACTGATAAGACTGTGTAGGTATTTTTAATGTTCATGCATTCCTGAAGATAGATTTTTCTTTTTTTTTAACCTGATAAATATAATGTATAATGCATTCCTGTATAAAAATATAAAACTAATTCAGTTGGATTACAGAAACTAGTAATAGAAGTACATGGTTTCAAATTTGTGATATAAATCTTTAATGTGATGCAATTTGCAAAATGTAATCCATACAGCTTTTTTTCTGGATGATGTAAACAAAACCTACTCTTTTCAGATTTAAATATTAAGCCTAGTAGAAATTGCATCATTGATAGTGGCAGGGGATTAAAACATTAGAGGTTAAAATCTGTCAGGTCTGGTTAATTAACAGACTGATTTATTGAACCATGAACACATTTTTATTTTCCATGACAGAATCACTCATTAAAATGAACTTTGCACATAAGTAGCCATGTCATTCACATGGAAAACTGTAAAACATTTGTTCAGTATGTAGGATTTTGTTCATAATTGTAGTATTCAGTCAAGTACCATGTCACAATATGATTCCAAAAGAAGCAGTGCTCCAAAATGTCCTCTATCCAATGAACATTCCCAATTGTTCACAAAAAAACTGTAAAGTGAGGCAGCTTTCATTTTATATGCGTATACATAAAATTATGTGTAATTTTCAAGCAAATAAAATACGAAATGCTATACAGTATTTTCAATTAGTATATTTTGAAATTACAATTACCTTGTTTTTATGTCCAAGATCAATGGGTGTGTGCAAATGCCAGTGGAACAGAGTATATTTAATTTGGCAGTAAACAAGCTAATAATTAAAGATCATATCCCCTAGTTTGCCAAGGGCAATTAAGACAATTCAGATTAAAAAAAACCTCCCACAAAACAAACAAAAAATCCCCTCAAAAACTAGAAACCAGACTACAGAAAATACTTTATTCTGCACTGCTCAGTATCTCTTTGACTGTTAACCAAGGGGACCTGAATAAACTAGTGTGGTAAAACTACCCATTTAATAAATTATGTAAAATAGATTTAAAGAAAGGAAATAGAAAAGGGATCCTGGCAACTGGGTTTGGTTTTCTTGCTCTTCTCGCAGTTTTTGCTATCACTGTGCGTGATACAGAACATTCCAGGACAATTCCAGTAACAGTTCCTCATAACTCATTTCCCTCAGGAAGAGCATGTATTTGGTAGAAGAGACTTCTGAGCTACCGAGCTCTGCTTTTCTTACCCTAGGCAGTTGACCTCTTTCCTCATGGGCCTTTCTGTTTTATCTCTGAAGATCAGCTGCCATTGTGCAGGGTGTCCCGGGTCAGCTTTGGATGCTGTCTCAAAATGCGTCTTTCACTTCATTGCTGGACAAACTGATGAGGTGAAGCTGTCTTCAATTTGCGTGTTCTGGGTGCTTCTCCTTTAGAGAGAGGGGTGGAGTTTTAGAGAATTCAGAAGTAATATGAATGACAGGGTTGCTTATGAAGTTGGAGAGAGGTATGGACAGAGAGAGGTTTAGAAGTGTGAGGCTCCAGGGGGAGTAGGTGAGGAAGGTGCTTTGAAGTATAGACAGTTGTGTAGGAAGAGGCTTTGGGGAATGGTGAAGGGATTAATGAGCAAAAGAGAAATAGCTTTAAGTTTGAGACATTTGGGAGTGTGGGGAAGAGGAAGAGTAATGTTTCTTTTAGTGATTTCTAATTCAAACTCTATTTTGGCATTCACAAGAGTCTTGTCTGGTGTCTTCCCCTCTACAGAAATGCACCCAGACAAGTAATGGTGCACTGTCATTCTTTTCCTAACAAATCATTGTCCCAGAGGAGAGAGTGTCTAGGTCCACTAGAACCATATATTTGCAGTATTTGCAGAGCTGTTGCTATAGAGGAGCATCAGTTGTCATAATTTCCTTTTACTCATTGCTTCACTGCTGTTGGTATTCCAGGTGCCAAACTATAATCTCCATTCAAGTCAAGGCTTTTCCAGAATCATGGCATCATCATTAAATAGACAAATTTTCCATAATATAGGACTATTTTTATATTGAAAATTTTTTCTTCATGGCAGATGGAGAATAGCATATTTTTCAGAAGTAAACGCTGTGGAACTTTTGACTTTCATTCATCATTATTATTGTCAACATTATGGGTAAAAACCATGATAATGATTTAAATATAATTCTTTTGTTAAAAAATATTTTTTTCCCATCTCAGAAGTTGGTAGGCTTTTAACTTAGGAAAATTGTCTCTTAAGGCAAATATTTGGTGAAACCTATATGGGTTTGCTTTGTTACTATCATTAACATTATATTAATTGAACTACTACAATGAGTCCAGAAGTGTCTATTGTAATTCAGTACTGCTAGACTGTCATCTTTACAGTGGTGTATATCTGTGCACTTCTGTTGGATTCCTTGGAATTGTGTGTTAATCTTTTAGGCTGTCAGGTACATATGAAAAAAACTATACTAAAAGAATGCTTTGGAAATTTGGAGAAGCAGAAGGTATAACTAATATTCTGTAGAGAGGGTAAGAGTTTACAAAGTCCCACCAAAAAAAAAAAAAAAAAAAAAAANAAAAAAAAAAAAAGAAATTACAGAGAAGTTTTCCTCTTCGAAATTAGTACTGGTGGAACAAAAAGAATCCAGTTGAAGAACCTGATACAGCTTTAGTAATTCAAGTCAAACTACAACTACAAAATGTGTTATTTGTTCCAAGATTAGTTAATAGAAATAATTCGGTATCACTTAGAATGATTTCAGTGACAATGAACAAACGATTTTCTATTACCAACAGATACAGAAGAAATTTGCACATCAGAGGAATTAACTTCTCCTTTATATGCTAATACAATTTTATAACAGTGAAGTTATGGTTGACTTTGAGTACCTGATGGCATAACATGATTCTCCCCTACGTATAAATGTATTTTGCTTCTATAAAATTTTGAGTCCAACCATCGAATGAATCACACGAGTCAAGTGCTTCCAGATCTATCAGTGCAATCTATCAGTGCCAATGTTCTTAAAATAAACTGGAAAGAAAATGAAGACTTGAAATTTTCCCATAAAACTTACTTCAGAAATCATGCTGTAGGTTTATAATTTAATGGAAGAGACTTGACTACTAAGTCTCTAATCATAATTTACAAGTTATGTTAGCACAAAAGATCTTGGAATTGATAGTATTTTAATGATAGATCTTCGTACAAATGTATAATATACTAGATGTTTTCAGCTTCAAATCTTTGCCTTGACACAGATTTGTCATTAGTCTCTCAGACAGAAGAATCCATATTTTAGATAGCTGGGAAACAAGTGAGAAAATCCTACTGAATCCTTTTAAGGACTTTAATTATTTTACAGGATTTCAGTGTTCTGTTTTGAAATGTCAACAAAATTGACATCCAACTAGTTTAAAATTTCTCTTCGGGATTCTTCTCTTAGGTAAAAAGTTTTAAAAGAGTATTTGAATTTAAAATGGCATTAACTACAGTTAAAACCTTCCTGTCTTTTTGGAGAAGTATAGTTTGCATTTGTTTATAAACTGGCTTCTGTGTCACTTAGTGCTTTATATGGTGATTAAATGAATCTCTTCAGTCTCTTTAGATAAGATCTCAGTAAATTGCACTTGTCATTCCTGTTCAGGAGTCTAAATTATTTTATTAGTAAATTAAAAAACACAACAAAAAACCCCATCAACCAAACCAGTAGTAGTTTATATAAATGGTGGGATTCTTTTCCAGCAGCATGAATAGCAAGAAGAAAGTTGAAATGAGAAAAAAAAAAGGAAAGAAACCCCCATAAAATAAAAAACACTATTTAAAAGTATTTCAGGAAGTCTGTTACAAATTTGAATTTGAAGCAAATAATTTGTAATACAAATACAGAAGAAAAGTTCTTTTTTATGATCTTCTTTTCAGACTCATTACAGGATTATTAAAAATGTTGTCCTTGTTTTAAGATAGCAGTATTTGTGTTATTTAGTAGGAAAACAACAGAAAAGTTATTTGATAAAACTCCAGTTCAGCTTTCTTCCTTAATTTAATGAAATAGTTTATAGCATGTCATGATTCGAAGTGAAATCTATTGTCAAATTTTATTTATAAACTTTCAGACTTAAATTTGCATGTTAAAATTGCATATTATATCTTTTTACTTTTATGCTCTCGGTAGCACTGTGGTTTAAAGGTCCCCTTTAAGAACCTGAAGTTTACGATATGTAGCATGTTTGGCCTTTCTGTGTAAAACACACATAGGTAGTAGATTAAATGTTTCATTGCGGAACTCTGATTTATTGCGATTTTTAAATCTCAGGACTTGAAAGGAGTGTGCATTTGGTTTTCAGCATAGTAATAATCCTTTGAATTATCTTTGTCAAATCAGTATGTTAATGTAGTTAAACTTCTAATTTAAAAGCAAACAAATGTGTTTACTGAAGCTTGTTCTCACGTTGTAGTTACCAAACCGTAAATATATTAAATGACTGCATACAAAATGTCATAAAGTCTTCATGATAATGATATTCATAGAATTTAACTTTTAAGCATGGTAAGTACTTTGTGTGAAGAGCACAGTTGTATAGAAGGTGTGTGCAACATTAGTTGAGGTCTATTGCAATTCCTACGCACAGTCTTTAACACAGTAAATAAAAGTAATTTCAGCAACCTGTGGGGCTGTAGACAAGACTAGAGATCTATATCTGGAACGTTTTGAGGAACACAAAAGCTCTGCTCAGCTCTTTGGAGGAATATAACTTTCAAACTTGAAACTGGAGAGTAAACTTTCTAAGGACATGGTTATTTCTACAGTTCCTACCTGTCTGGAAATAGTATAGAAGAACATCTCAGTTCAGACCTTCAGACATGTAACTCTAAACACAGAAAATGCTCTGTAGGAGTAGAAGTAACCAGTTCCACTATAGGTCAAATTTTAAGTAAAATAGGAAAATGTATTTAGGAAGAGAAAAGCAGAAATGTAAAATTCACCAAATATATGGGGAAGTAACTTTCTGAATATTTTTGATTCAATTTATTTCATTTTTCTCTAATACCATTGAACTAAAGCCCCAGAATATGTATATGCCTTAATTTCAGCAGTTACTTTTTGTGTAATATATTGACTTATTTCAACAAAGGTTTCATCAGTCATAGAAGGAAAACGAGGTGTTTGATTATTATCTTTAGGAGTCACAGAATATTTTAAGAGCTTAGAGAAATATTAAACAGAAAAATTTTCAAAACTGGGAAAGGTTACTTTTTAAATCCATGTTTTATGTACTTAACCTGAAATGGCTTGATCATTAAAAGGCAAAGAATTCCTGTCAGTCCACTTCAGTTAATTTTTTTTTGTATTCAGTGATTCAGATCCATTCAGTCTAAAGCTGGCCCTTCCCCTATGACACAACTTCTAAGACTTCTTTTTTTTAAGTAGTGGAAGGAAATGGGACGGGAAGGATGGGAAAGACAGTGATTAGATTATTCATAGAATCATAGAATCTTCATGGTTGGAAAGGGCCTTTGAGATCATCGAGTCCAACCAAACAAGCTACAATCTCTGTCACTAGAGCACGCCCTGAAGTGCCACATCTAGATATTTCTTAAACACCTCTAGGGATGGTGACTCAACCACCTCCCTGGGCACGCTGTTCCAGTGCCTGACCACTCTTTCAGTAAAGTAATTCCTCCTAATATCTAACCTAAACCTCCCCTGCCGCAACTTCAGACCATTTCCTCTGGTCCTGTCATTATTCACCTGGGAGAAGAGGCCAACACCCACCTCTCTCCAACCTCCTTTCAGGTAGTTGTAGAGGGCAATGAGGTCTCCCCTCAGCCTCCTCTTCTCCAAGCTAAACATGCCCAGCTCCCTCAGCCTCTCCTCATATGACCTGGTCTCCAAGACCCCTCACCAGCCTGGTAGCTCTCCTCTGGACATGCTCCAGCACTTCAATGTCCCTCTTGTACAGCGGGGCCCAGAACTGAACACAGCACTTGAGGTGAGGCCTCACCAGTGCCCAGTACAGAGGCACCATCACTTCCCTGCTCCTGCTGGCCACGCTATTCCTGATACAAGCCAGAATGCTGTTGGCCTTCTTGGCCACCTGGGCACACTGCTGGCTCATGTTAAGCTGGCCGTCCACCAGCACCCCCAGGTCCTTTTCTGCTGGGCAGCTTTCCAGCCACTCTTCCCCAAGCCTGTAGTGTTTCTTGGGGTTGTTGTGACTGAAATGCAGGACCCGGCCTTTGGCCTTATTACACCTCATACAGTTGGCCTTGGCCCATCGATCCAGCCTGTCCACGTCCCTCTGTAGAGCCTTCCAACCCTCAAGCAGATCAACACTGTACTTCATGGTTCAGTTGTTTGGGATTATTGAAAGTTGGCACCAGTGCTACTTTTCCTGAAACTCTGGACACCTGTTAATTCAGTTGATGCTTTACATCTTTTTGTGTGTTTGTGTGTGTGTGTATGTATGTATTATGTCAGGGAATTTTCAATTAAAACCTGTAGGAATTGTCAGTGAACTTAGCACAGAATGAGTATGGCTTTCACATTAACTACTTCATGCTGTTCCACTAGCATGATTCCACCCTGATTTAGAGACATCTCTCCTGTATTGAGAAAGTTACTGTTTTTTCTGATTTTGAAAAGTATTATTTCTCTGTGTGTGTCTTCGGAATCTACATAGATTTTTCAGAATGGCAGTTTGTCATTCTTGTTTTATATTTTTTTTTATATATATTTATATACATACATGTGTCTTGGCAGTCTCAAGATAGTTTTAAAGATTACTCTGTATTTCTTGAAATTATAGATTCTCAGTTTTTGACAGATACTTCTTTGGGGGGGAAAGGGAAGGATATTATAAATGATTTAGGGGGAAACACCCCAAATTCAAAATCAGCTAAACTGATCTTCTTTAATACAAAAAGTAACATCCTGACATCTGAAGATGCAAAAGCAGTGATCATATAGGAGGTCATAAACTGGAAAATTGGGGGATGGGATCATGTGTGCTATTGGAAAAAAAGGCACTAAAATGAAGTCTACTTTGTATAAAGTTTACTTTCGTGTGTGGAGATTATACAGAAAGATGCAAATGTGTATATGATGTGTATATCTGAGAGTGTTCCTCAGCATGACTTGCATGCAATTTGTGGTTTGCAATTGGTATCTGAATATTCTAATTGGAGAGTGGCTGTTTTTTAAATGCTAATTGTATTCTGAACAATGTCCTGTAACTGCCACAGGGATGAAATACACTTCCCTGCTGGCTCTCTGGTTTGTGTAAGTCATGCCTTGGTGGGTCTTAATTTTTGAGGTCTTACCTGCCTAAGCATGGGATCATGTTCTCTCATGTGTAGGTGGGACCCTGTGCCAATTTCTGTTATGGTAGTTCTGATGGCCTGATCTGGCTTCTGGTGTTTTTCTTCTGTGTTGATAAAGATACTGGTATTTGAATGATCAGTCACATCAAAGTATAACAATTTAAACAAAAAACACATGTAAGCCAATACATACCAAAACTAATAGAATAGCTTGAGCTACTCCCTCGGACTTCACAGTCACAGGGGCTGTGAATGTCTAGACTTTCTCTGTGTGTATTTGCTTCTTGTCAGAGCACCACAGAGATGATGTGCTGGCCTGCTGCAGGCAGTTTGTTCTTTTTTCTTGGGTCCAGAGTGCTTTTTTTGATGACTCCAGGTTTATGCTTTGCTGGGTACTTAGTGTAATCTTTCAGGTGTGTGCTTACATATCCTTGTCTGTAGCCCTTGCTTAGACTACGACAGGAGGAAACAGGGAAACCTCCTTTTATCAATGTGCAATTTTCTCCTTGTTGACTAGATATTCATGAAATGGATTTTTAAATCCAGGATTTTTAGAAGCTTTTCACTGATAGTGACTGAAGGAATGAGAGACCTGTTCCAGTGTATTTAACATTTCAGTTTTTTAGAAACTCACCCCAAAGACCTAGATTCACATTTCTGTTCTGTTTTTTCCTGCGTAAGAAAGTCTTCTGATAATGTGACACATGGAGTCTTGTTCATGTTTCAGCTTGGACTGTTTCCAGCCTGAACTGACCCTCTGACTCAGAGCAAGCATTTAATTCATTTATTCTCAGTTTGCAAGCTGTATGGTTTTAAGAAGGGAGAAATAAGGTGAAAATGCCTCAAAGAGTTGCTTTCTTCCTGCAAAGAGTAATGAAATGTGGGGATGAAGAGCCGCCTCCTAAACGCAGGGTGGATAGACACAAGGAAAGAGCAAAGGAGAGGGGAAGAGTAGCTGAAAGGCTCTGGAGCATGCAGTGTGCTTGCAGACTGCCCATATGAACAGAGAGTAAAAAGATAGCCAGACCTTTCGCAGCACGGGAAGAAAAAACTTCTCAGGGACAGGAAGACCCTGGGGTAGATTTTGTTACAACCCCGGAAGTCACTGAATCAACTGAAACTGATACTCCAGCTGGTGGCATATTTTCTGTGTAAAAACCTAACTGTCCTAGTTTATATTCTCATGAAACCTGGTTTCTGTGAATTCTGATCTTTTGGGGTAACTCAGTAAGGGAGAATATCTGGGCACTTTAATCTCAAGGTTCTGGTCACCTTTTAGTCCTATTATAAGTTTCATCCCCCCCAAAAAAAAGAACGTAAGAAAACCCCCCCAAACCGACATGAATAGAATTTATCTGCCTGTCGAGGACTCTTGAAATATCTTAGACAAGTTGTTAACTTTAATGAAATTTCAATAAGCTTGAAATTCTTCAGACTACTTATCAAATCATTGTATCTTGTGCAATAACATGAAAATAGAAGGGAAAACTAATAAACGTTTACTTCTCGGGGAAACCTAATGAAGTAATAGTTCACTAGACAGTGTGTCAATTAATGGACACATAATTTGAAGATCTGCATATGCAACAGCAGCTTCAGAATATGAGATCAGCTGTGCTATTCTTATGCTTGCTGGGGCATGTACCTTGGCTGTTGCGAGTTCAGCTACTGACTGAATGTACTTCAAGCCCAAGTACTATGTCCAGAATAATTGTTTTAAATGCATCTTATATTTTGTTGACTGTATGTTGCCATTTAGTGAGGCAGCCATCTTGCCAAGTAGTCTTTCCACATGGATATTCTAGTGATCCCCTTAATCAGTTTGATGTGAAAATGCCCCAGGATTTTAGGCTTAGAAAATCTGCTTACTGTTTTGTTCTTTTTTTGATATCTTTCAGAGTGAGTTTTTCTATTCCAAATCTAAGTCTGCAAAAATTACTTCAGCCCTTGGTTTTTTTGCTTTTGCATGGCAGCAACTTGAAGGTTATGTCAAGTCACATTTTCTCTGTAACATATAGGCTCTTTATAAGCCACCTCTGATTAGATTTAGTACAGAAGACTTTCCAACTGGACACATGGACATTGCACTATAGTTTTTGAACAGCGTTAGTCAGACTTGTCATGATGATAAAGCTTTAGATCCTCCCCCTGCCCACCCGCCTGTGTGTGCTGCCAGGGGCGGGGGTGGAGAAGAAAAGCATTAATTGATCTAAAAGTCTATAGCCTAAAATCTACCAGCCTCAACCACACAAGACCTTCTCCTGCCCAAAGGAAGTTATCAGCAGAATAAACAAGCCATGAGTGAAGGCATCTGTGAAAGAAGCAGAAGCAGAGTAGCAGGTTCATGCTTTTCATTGGCTTTCATCTAAGGTTCTAAGTCTTTGTTAACGTGATTTGCGTGCAAAAGGTATCATGTATCTCTTGAAACTTTGCTGTTATTACTCAACTAATTTCTCCTACAATAGTGGCTTATAATTGTTTATTAAAAAATCTGGAAAAGACTCTGCCTTATGGATCTAGTTCAAGAAAATTGTTCCATTTTTGAAGGGGAAATGCTGTGGCAGAAATAAAATAAAACAAACCCTGTGTCAGATGAGGTACGTTTTGTGAGAAGCAGACTGACCAAAGAAGAAAGAGGGGAAAAGAAGTTTGTTTGGTCCAAATAGTTACTGCGATTGCTGTGGAAGAAAGCAAAGGGGTAGTTCTTGCAGTCACTGTAAGAGATAGTGCAGATAATCTCGGTGGTAGTGTCAAACAAGGTTGAAACACTGAAATTTGCAGAAGAAAATACTAAGTTTGAGATGCTGCCTAAATTTGCATAGAAAAGAAGAGAAGGAAGTAAAAAAGGATTCCTAGCTTCCTGGTTTTAAGTGGTGAGCTTCAGCTGTGACAGGCAGTGGGGAGACAGAAGCTCCTTCCTCAGTAGAAGATTTCTCAGTTCTCTAGTAGCTTTTGTTTATTTTTCTGGACATTCCTATTTTGTGCTTTTTTTTTCTGTTGGATGGAGATCTTATTTCAGTGTCTGCACTTCTTTCTGACTCAAAATATATTTAATTTGCAAATCATTTTGCTGTTCCTGTTATGTTTGCATCTTTCTGCACTAGGGCAATTTATACGTGGTGACAACTTTTTTTTTTTTTAAATTCACAGGAGATGCAAGACTTATATCTAACAACCGATGTGTACAGTCTGTGGTGGTTCTTAATGAAGACTCAGTTTGATTTATATTTCATCCATTAAGATCTTCAATTGAACAACACGTAAAAAAAAATAAAAAATATCCCGACCAGTGATTTGGAACCAAACAACAGGAGCATGGAGAGGTGTGGGGGTACGGGGGAAGGAGACGTCATCGTAGGGGGGTATATCAGATATGTCAGTAAGTTGGACATTAGAAAGGTACAATAGTGCTGTAAATTGGAGAATAAGGAATGGAAGGTAAAGTGAAAGGCATGAAGACAAAACTGCCTTTTTTACTAGCTGGCTTACCAAAATGTAAAGAGTAGAAAATTAATTCAACAGAAATGCAGGAGGGTTGGGGTTTTTTTTTTTTTTTTTTTTTTTTTTGTTCTTCCTTTTTCATCTTATTTAAACCTTGGGTGGACCCATATAGTCACGTGTTTGCAAGACTTTATACGTAGCTTAAATGTTCATATGTGAAACCAATTTAAAGTAGGGTCCTCGAACTTAGAGTTATAGATATTTTCCCTGTTAGTGGCAAAAGATCAAAACTTTGATCTGGCAAAGCTACTTACATATACAAAACATTTATATAACTTGTTTTTTATAATTATTGTGGCCTTTCATGAAAATATTTTATTAGGTCTGAACCTTACCTAAACATTTTGAAAAGTAAACACAAGTAGGAAAACAGCTAGCATGTCTGGGCCTGCCATGCTATGGAAATGGTCAACAAGGGAAGTGGGTCTGATGTGCGCAAAAAGGCATCAAACCAACAACAGTGAAAACCAGGGTTGGCAGCAGAAAGACATGAACAAACAGTAACTGTGTGATGTTTGTGAAGAACTTTCTAGATTAATAATAAATAGGTATACATAAATAATTATAGTTTTTGACAGTTTTAATGACAAGTCATCTAAGGAAAATAATCTGCATATTCGAAATTGAAAAATGTCAAGTTTGAGATGACAGAGGAAAAGAGATGGCTGGGAAGAGAGACAGGCAGCTTGTCTAAATATGTGTAATACTAAATACAGGTGATTATATTATTTGAAATTAAAAATAAGCTGTGATTCAGTTATTTTTAATTGTTAGGCCCTCTCAGCTGCAAATTTCACCAGGTGCTAGGAGCAGTTGTAACAACAAGCACATTGCATGTTACTTAAAAACAACATTCCTAGGCATCAGTGGATATCTTTGCACTAAAGAAAAGTTGTTTAGCATGGTTAGAAGCAAATTTCTCTTTTCTCTTTTCCCCATGTAATTTAAGGTAGACTCTAAAACTCCGTAATTCAAAGGCAATAGCATTATCGCAGTATGATGCAATACCTCAGGATCTCATTATCTTAAGATTGTAGTCTCAGTTTTGATTGGCAGTAAGTATAAAGGTCTAATATACCGTTTGCAAGCTATTTTTTGCTTGTGATTTTTAGTAATGGCTAGACGAAGCTCAGCGAAGCTTATTTAGTTGTCATACATGTCAGGCACGTTAGCTTGTGCATGTTAGCACAGGATTTGCTAAAGAGGTATGTTTGTTTTCGTTATAGATGTGTCAAAAAATAAACCCATTAAGATGGTACTTAAACTAACACCCATAAATTTTAGCATGTTTTATTTTCATATCTTGATTTGAAATTTTATTTGGTAAATGCTAAACTTACGAGGAGGAAACCCTGAGCTCCCTTTTTATCCCTGTAAATATAAATGCTGTCAACTTTCAAAAAGCAGAAACCGATAAATCTGTGTGTGTATTTTGGTGTGATGCTGATGTTACTGTGATTGTCACTAGACTGAAAAGTTTATTCAGTGATACAAGGATCTTAGAATACTAATGTAGACTTTCAAGTATCAGATCTAGTACATTTTGAAGAACGCCTCCATAGTATTGTGTGTGCGTGTTCATCTGGCTGTGTCTGAATATACATGAGCTGCTTTATACTCTTAAACCGTACAGTATGTTTCCAAACGTATTTGACAAAAATGCGAAAGCTTTGATCCAATACTTTAATTTCATCATACATTTGATCTTTTGATAATTGCAATTACTTTCTAGTATACTCATATCCATATTGTGCATAGATGAAAGAAGCACATTGTGTTTGGAAAAGAGTAATAGCACAGAAGTGGCCTTGTATCTCTGAAGAAGATTATGCAAAATATAAGGAGATAATTATTCACAAAGCTGTTATTCTAAATAATTCTGATTGCTTTTAAGTAATTGCTGGAGGGAGTTTTTTATGTTTAGAAAGTGTTACATGTAGCTCAAATACAACACTTTCAACTTTCAGTTGATTTCAACTGTTAAGTTATAGAGTTTCTAATTTGTATTTGTCTTCATTTGTTCTACCACCTTGTAAAAACTAGTTGAATTGTCCAGAGAATGTGTTAGCAAAATAATAAGTTCATATTTATTGTTCTGTCATTACTCAGTCACTAGCTGCTTGCTTCCAAAGAAGGTCACCAAGATGAAGGTAGTTTGTCATGGTCCACAGCAGTCTCTGGGTTTTGGTACCCAATGATACATACCTCAGCCCTGTTTGAGGAGGGTTCCTGTTTCTCAGAGCAGTGATCCATCCTCCCTACTGATGCTATATTTAATGGATTTTGAATATCATATGAAATTTGAGAGTTCTTCCGTTCTGTGTCTTTACTGGTGTTTTACTAAGTTTTTTGCATGAGTGAAAGAGTTAATACATCTATAGTGGCTAATACCTGTTATTTACTCAGGAAAAAATCCAGTGTTTAATGTGTGAGAGAAAATATGCAGTAGTAATGAAAAAAAAAAAAATGCGTCCTTGCTACTTATTACCATAAAAATTAGTATTACAAGCAAATGAATAGTTAAGTTATGCTTGACCCAAGATGAGATACTAAGAGATGTCATCCATTTTGGAAGACCATCAGTGTGTGGAAAGTTGCATGAAGAGTATCGCTGCTGAGTATTTTGTGAAGGATATGTGTTATCTGGGATAACCAAAATGATGTTAATTTATCTTTAAATCACTATAGTTTTCATTAAGGTTAATTGCACTGGAAGTTTGAAGAGTCTGTACAAAGATAATTAGCAAAGAAATAAATCTCGTAACGTTTTTTTGCAGTCTTATAAAGTACTCACTTCAATTAGTTAAATGATTTCTTAAATACTTAATTGACTAGAAAGTTTTCAGGAATTAACCTCTACTATTTAAATGCAATTTTCACATCCTTTTTCATATATAGACAGATGAATTCTGGCTTTAGGTGTACACCCCAGCCTTAATTCTAGATTTTCTGCAGTTGAAGCCCACATAACAGAGAATATTTTTTCTTCGAACTTTCATGTAGATTGCTCATCTGTTGAGTACTTTTCTGTCTTTAGCACTGAATGATGTTTGCAAAAAGTACCCCAGTACTTTCATGACTACTTTAACTGACACTTTGCTTTACACAAAGTTTAGGTTTACAGGTTGATACCTGTAGGAAAAACTGTCTACTTTTGACCTAAGTTACAGCAGAGAGGGAGAGGTATGTGCCTTGTTGTGACACGTTTATGTATTGGTTTTTCTCCATAGCTTATACCTTTCTGCTACAGTTTTACTAATGGTAGGACTCCTTGTCCTATCCGGCCTGGATATTGACCATTATTGAAAAACAGTGTAGCTAGAAGCAACAAAACCTGAAAATCCTAACCTTTAAGATGATGGCATTTTTTATATTTGCTATTAAAACATGAAATGGTAGTCTTCAACACTGTGCATATATTTACTTTTAGAAGTCATATAAAACTCAAAGGAACTGTGTCCTTAGAATTAAATACGCACATCTTCACTGTTCCTTTGAAATGCTTAATAATTGCTAATACTGACCTTTGTAAAATGATTTTCATTTTCTTTTAAGAAAATAGAGATATTTAGCTTAAGCTAGTTCATGTGTCCTTTCATTTGAAAGCTAATTGCATATCTCTGGAAGTGGGATTTATCATGATGGCAATAATAAGATGAACTGTTCAAGTCCAACTGAATGCCACTATAATTGGGAATGAAGCTATTTACTTCCTACGGATGTATTCCCAAACAGAGCATGTTATTTAGTGTGCATGTATCTTCCTTCAGTGAAATTAGACAAGCTAATTGTAGTATTTACTTAATAATTTACGTGTAGCACACACAGAGAAGTACTAGAGAGCCAAAAATACAAAGCAATTAAAAATTCATTGTCATCAAGAGAAAAAGTGTGTAAGAGCGTGAAATCTCTGAGGATAACGTAGGGTGGTGAGTATCTGAAAGAAAGAGGACAGAGGGGATGCGTACAGTGAGGTGAGTGTACGAGGGGGAATGGGAAAGTTGGAAAACAGAATAAGGGAAAAAGAACAGGGACAGGAAAAAAGAAAATTTTAGAAGAAAAAGCATCCATTTGCAGCACTTTTTGCCTCGCCTGTATGTTAGTAGGACTGCATTACTACAGAGCAGTATGTTTGCTGCTTTTAAACGGAACAACTCTATGCATGATAATAATCATCTTTGAGTTAGCAGTATCCATTGCTGCTTAGGTCACTTTTGGGTAGTTTTCAGAGAAGTCATGAAATGCACCTCTCCATTTCCAAAAGTAACACTGACATGCTTTTGTATTGTTAAAAAATAATTTTATTGTTGCCAAATTTGCCTATTTTTCACTTCACTGAAACAGTAAAAAAGTAAAATCTGTGATTTATGCCCTCGCCCCCCAAAACATCACACTAAGGCACACAACCAACCTAAAAACTTAGGTTAAGAAGAAGGAAGTTTACCCAGCACTGTGGGACTTCCATTTCTGATCGGGGCCTTAGGAATTGCAAAGCTTTTATTCAGTACTCAAAGTAATGATCCTATGGACAAATCTTTATTGCTCAGGAATTTTAGTGAATAGTTATCCTATACTATGCCAGTGCAATTACTGTGCCAGTATGCCAGTAGCATAGTAAATTTGACTGATGATCTTTAAATTTGAGGTATATTTCTAGCTGGTTACACTTATGTTCAGATTTCTTATATAGTCCCATATAAATTTGAAAGTAACAAACAGGTGTAGAATTAAACATTTTTTAATGAGATTTAGCTCAATTTTTCAGTTGAAATATTATTTCATTTCATCAGGAGCAATCATGAAACAGCAATTGTTTTGGCTATCAATATTTTACAAGGCAGTCTCAAGGTCACTTTAAGCATGTAAACCATTTTACTCACTATTTTTGATTAATGACTACAATTTGCTGTCATGTCTGACACTGGAAAATCACAAAAGCATAAAGTTGGAAACTGCAGTTGCTTAGAAGGTTTTTCACTGCGATGCTGACATAACAATATAATAATATAAAATATAATTATTTAATAATTATTGTATAATAATATAATTCATTATATATAATATAATTTGACGCACTTGCTGAAAGAACTTTTGTGGGTCTCTAAATTACACTTGTATAGAGTAGCTGGTTTTAAGAGTGATTCTTACTTAAAACAATTTTAAAAAGCAGGTCCTGTTAATAATATTGTAGCAACAAAACCAATATAGCATATATTAGAACCTCGCAAACCTTTTTCTTGGTGGTGTATGTTTTTGTTGTTTGCCCTTATGGAAACTGGATGTAGAGAGATACACGTCATGGTTTTGTTTTGTAGTAGAAATTTGATGTATTTCATTAAACTACTTGGTAATGGTAAATTAATATTTTAAATGCTATTGGTCTGATTTTCAATTGCTTGCTTAGGAAAGAGTTTTGTCTCCCTAGGGAGTGTTTTATAGTACTGCCATGAGTTTTACATTTTCTAAAGTTATGTAAGCCTTATCCTTGCTAGCTGAGTTTCAAAATATTCCTACTTCGAAGTATAAACTGGGGGAGATCACTATTGTACTGGGACTGACCACATTTGAAGGGCTTCTTACATATAGTATTAAACAAGTTATAAAAATTAAATAGATCGTTTATGGGTGCAGGGTTGGTCACTTGCTACATGGGGAAAGTTCCACAGCCAACAGCTACTGGCAGGAATAATTCCTCTCTCAGTATGAATAGGGCCAAGTTTTGTGCTCAAATGGATTTCCTGTTAAAGTGAGATGTTCATGTCTTTCTTACTACAAGTATTCTGTTTGCTTGATGACTCGCTCTTTGACATTCAGCCATACATTTCTTCTCTAGTCTTTTCTTAAACGGTGAGACAGGGAGGACCTGATTTCAGTCTAGACTTGCAATCGTGTACTTGGGTCCTAGAACATTAGATGTATCAGATAGAACCTCATTAGTGTAAATATTGGCTATTATCCTGCAGAAGCTCTGTTATGAAAAGTGTTATCTGCTCTTTAGATTCTTACAATACCGTCACATACTCTTTTACAAAAGTGTAAAGCCTCTTCAGATAAGCAGTTGCACTGCAGAAAAACATAAAATAAAAACAAAACTGCTTCATCTACACCTTTGGTGCATACAGGAGCCTACAATGACATCTAAGGGATGCTGTGATAACAAAATTTTATTAGATTATCCACCATAAGCCTGTCTAACCTTCTAGGCATTATAATATTTTAAAGTTTTTGCTGAAGGAGCTCTGTAGGAGAACTGTGTTCTTATATTTATACAATGACGAATGGCAGGGGCGTAACAGAAACAGTTTTAATAGTCCTCTGCACACCACTAGAAATGACCACAGTTCTTGTGGATTATGCAAAGCGCCTCGGTATCCTACTTAGTCAGTCTGGATGGCTTTGCATCTCAGTGTCACTTAAGCAGTCTGGATCTAATCCTCAGAGTACTAAAGTGAGATTTGCGAGATGCATCAGTGGCTGTCCGTGCACTGAAACATACCAGGGTGTCAGTAGGATCACCCTTGAGACAATACCTGGGATACTTTGGGGTTTTGTGAGCTATATTGCTGAAGAACTCTACTCTACATTGCTTATGGTTATGACTGTACACATTGTCTGGGTAATGAAAGACACACAAAAATCTTAACAGCAGATGATGACCATTAGCATAATTCAAGAGCCTGAGTAATTCAAAGTATTTTGTATACAAACATTAAAAAACGAAGTAAATTGTGTGTCAAAACCACTATTTATATGGACATTTTTACCATTGTAAAGCTACTATGGAAAAATCATGTTGCTTGTAAATTTTCTTCATTCATGTAGAGGACTAGCAAGTAGTTAGGTTTTTTTCATTTGTGCTCTGTTTCTAGTAACTTCCATTTTACTACATCCTTTGGAGTTTAACTCATTAGCAAAATCTCCCAAATTTGAAAAGGAATAACTTTTCCTAAAGATAATGCAATTTCTGTTTACTATACTACAAAAAAATACTATCTTCCTTGGTAAATGTGACCTTTCATTTGCTTTTATTGGCGTTATTTTACTATTTATTTTAAAAATTTGAGATCGGAGCCCCCCCCCCCCTTATTTTTTTTTAACAAATGTGGCTTATGCATATACATTGATGAAGAAACCTTTTATTCTCATTTTCATCATTGTTTTCCATTCACACTACTCAATAAATGCTGAATTCATTAAATCTCTAGAAGAACATATCATTGTTGATACTTGGCATTACGTAAAGCATGTTATGTTCACTATTCTGTTACAGAGAGAGTAAGATAAAAATGTATAAATATGTCAGTTGAGAGAAGTTGTCTAATTTTATCAGGCAAAACTTTGGATCTCCCACCAGGCTTCATGGGAAACCTTGAAAACGATTATGGTAGTCACAAAAGTTAATTAGTTTTGTAACTGTGTTCTGTTAAAATGTTGCTTTAGGCAGTTTATTCTGAACACAGAATCTTTATCCAATTTGGTTTTAGATGATTTTGAGACTCCTCTTGTGATAGCAGAACAGTATTGTATCAGCGCTACAGAAGGACAAATTGTTTGGGTTTTACACGCATGCAACTTCTACCTACTGTTGTTTTGTGATCCACCTCACTATGTGAAATATTTCCAGCTCCTTCCTTCTAACTTGGAATTAAAGATAAAATATTTTATTTCACAAATTTCATAAACATAGAAGCTTACCACATACATTACAAATCAATACTGTCTTCTTCGTCCCCATACAAAGAGTGCTTATGCATTTTCTTCTTTTTCCTAGGTGAGTAACTGAAGGTTAACAGAATTTCCTGGTTGTCGCATATGCTTAATGCTTTTCTATAGTATGCTGTGGGTAAGTGAGAAAAATATTACATGTTATTTTGTTTGGTTTTTTTAAATGAGCACTTAAGCGAAAATGAGTAATTGGTATAACTTCTGCAATGGTGTTTTAATCACTGTTATAATTGGCTACTATATTAACGCTACGGAAAACCTGCAACAGTTTTGGAAAGAGATTTTATATGGAGAAGCTTGGATGGTAGGCATTGGTAGAATTTTCTGACTGTTCTTTTTGTTACTTAAATTATATATTCAGGGTAGAGTTGCAAACTTTGAGAAGTTTGTAGATGTGAAAATGTTTTGCTTTCTAAAGGAACAAGTATACATGAAAGTAGACTAAAATTCACAGTTCTACATTTGTACATTGTACACAGATGTAATTTAGGAAAATTATTTCACAGATGCTAAAAAAACCTGTTTTGTGCTTGTGACTACTACGTGTATGAATAAATGTGTTGTATTTTGAATTTTGTTAATGGTCAACATTATGCTTTGGGCTTATGTTGGTTCTGCAGAAGTTATTAGGAAAACTTTTGTTTGTGGAATAATATTCATGAGTTGTTATTTACTCCTGTGTTGTCATTTCCAACTTTCATATGTTTATTATAACTGGGTAAAAGAAAATCCAAAAGACTTTTAAACAGAGTGGTTTATCAACAACTGGGTGTATGATCAGAAAAACTACAAGTAAAGCCTTTTGTTGCAATCCTGGCCCTACCGGATGCATTGAACAATATTACCAGCAACTCCAGTGGCCCAAAGAAGAATACATGAGTACAGAAACACTTAATAATCACGCATTTAAAGCCTCAAGGCAGAAAATTTATAGTCAACATGTAGTGAATGAGGCTGATTCAGGATGCCTGACAGTCATTTTGTTATGGTTTCCGTATTTTGGCTATACCATTGTTTGTCAAAACCCTGACTGCCCTCCAGTTAACCTGTTATATACTTCTCTTTAAATGTTAAAAAAAAAAACAAAACAAAAAAAAAAACAAACAAAAAAAAACTCTACAAAAGATGGAGGGAAGATTAGATAGATACTTTATGTATTCAGGTATATCTGGTTTTATATTCTTAGGTAGCAAGTTAACTTTTCAAGAACTAATAAAATACACTTGAGGTTCAGATGTCTTTTGAAAACAATAAGCAATGCTTTTCTCTCATTTCAAAACATTGTTTTTACAAAACTTGTCCTATCAAATTTCAGACTATTTAGTTCAATTGAAATACAAAGAATAAAGTGATAAGCCTCATGAAAGTGAGTGGAAATCTTACTTTCGAGGGTCAGTAATTCACCATGAATGAACTTGATTCAAATGTGAACGTAGTTTGCAGACCTCAGAGGTATTTCATATTCGGTTCCAACTACCTCGATATGTAAATCTACCAAATGAAGTTAACTGAACTTTAGCCTATTGTCTTTTCTCTGTATCAGTTCTGTTGTTGGGAGCTATTCACAAGTTGCAAGTATCTTTATATATGAATAAGCTTAAAGCAGGCTTACAAGAGGAAATATTGAGGTCATACATTTAAATACTAGGTTGGATTCTATCTAGAAGCTTAGATTTGGAAAATGTAGTCCAGAAAAAATAAAATTAATGTGGAATGCAAAACCAGTTCCTTCCACTATCAGTAATTTCTAACATAAAACCAATATTTCCAAAAATCTGGGACTTTTACGGCAGCGTTAATTAGCTATTGGAAAAGCCACTAACAGTATAAGAACAGTCACAAAATATTGGCGACATACACCTCTTGCATGCAGAATAGATTGTATTCTTTTTATACGTTCTATATAAAGAATCTGAATTGCATTTAATGAAGCTCAAAAGCAAAGCAAAAGGAAGTGAAATTTTAACTTCCATATGTTAATAAACAGTATTAAGAACAAATCAGTTTGAAAATACCAGTACCATTTTCATTGCTACCCAATAGAGTAACCTTGCTAAATATGTAGAGGGAAACAGTGTGTTTCTTAAATACAGAAGTCTGTGCATAAGAGGAGCTATATTTTAAAATTATAGCTGCCTTTAAAAGTTCCTACAGGAATGACATCTTCTGACATCTTGATTAATTACATCAGCTTTGTTTTATCTGCTAAAATTATTCTTCATATCTTTCTTTGAGTAGGCTTGAGTTACTAACTACAGCAGTAATGGAAGACACTTGTTTTTGTAAATATTGGAGACATTTTATTGCACTGTTTAAAAAAAAAAAAAAAAGAAAAAGAAAGTTGTAACTTCCGTTTTTGTAGCCAGGTTGGTATTTCTTTTTGGTTCCCATAAAACTTGATATGAACTCTTCATTAATTTATAGTTAAAACTGATTAGATCTTTAGTTCTATATGAACAAATCAAAGCATATCAGTGTTTCCATCCTCCTCTTCCTCCACCCCTGGCCTTTGAGATTGTCTCCTGATGTTAATTGAACAATAAACTGCCTGAATCTAAAAGTAACTGCTGAAAACAGGAGTATCTTCTGAAATCTTTTCATGAACAGGTTTAAAATTGAGCTGACGTAAAAGCAGGCACTGCATTTTTCTATGCAATGCCCAGAGGCATTGCATTCATGCTCTCTCCTGCAACTACAAAATCAAGGTACAAACTACACAATTTCTGGAATTTGAGCAGTGAGGACCATCTCTAATGAAAAAGGTGTGTTTAAAATATAGCTTGATAAAGGATTTTCCCTTATCTGCAGGTAACTTCAATACATCATTATTTGCCTCAGTTTGAGATGAAATTTCAATTTAGTAGGCTTTTGAGCACTATGACTGTGCCTTGGTTTATTCTAGTTCAAGATAGAATAAACTAAAGAAATAAATAATCTAGTGTTCTGATAACATGTTACTTATTATTTTCCTCTTGGACCTGTGCTTTGCTATTTTGGGGTTTTTTTTTCATGGGAGGGTGGGTGTTTTGGTTGTTTGTTGTGGGGTTTTTGAGGATTTGGTTTGTTGTTTTTTTTG
This sequence comes from Rynchops niger, assembly GCA_013400035.1. NCBI lineage: Eukaryota > Metazoa > Chordata > Aves > Charadriiformes > Laridae > Rynchops > Rynchops niger. The sequence goes on along the minus strand of VXBH01002658.1, from coordinate 250,224 downwards.
CCTTCCTCATTTAAAACAAAGGCTGTTTATTACCATTTTTCCTAGGAAAAATAAATGCTTTAGAATGTCTGCATTGTACTTAAAAGTGAGATGATAAAATAGGAAGTCTAATGCTTTAGACTAAGTAGATTTAAGTTTCTTGTATATGGAAGTACTACTTGTGGAGCATTTTTGACATCTCACCAATTACAAATCAAATCATTTATTCAATAATATCTGCAAATGTTGTGAAACTAAGATCACTTTGAAGCTTGTCAACTTATACACTTTGTAGAGGACAGTTTTGGGGATCAGTTACGGAAATATGTTTAGTATCCCTAAACAAAAAACTGTTCTTTTGTTGTTTTCTTTAAATGCTTTTTTGGTAATATCTATATACTTAGAAGAAGGTCTGTGTTAATGTGATTAAAATCACAGATTTTGTTCCTGTCAGTTGCTGGTTTGTATATCAAGTGTGGTTTTCTTCAAATTCTTTTTTTATTACTTTCTTAAATTTTCTGTATTCGCTAGATGGAATCTAGTATCAATGATAATTCACAGTGTGGATTAACGCACCTCAAATTTCAGATGATTTTGTAGCATTCCATTGAAAGGTGTCAAGTTAGCCTTTACAGTGGCAAGTTAAGTGGCATGGAGACTGCATTTAAATAAGGCATACTACCTGTTTGTGTGTATGTGAAAACTATTCTATTTGGGTTTTCCTGTGCGTGTTATCTGCTATGAAGTGGATGACTTGAGGGCAGCCCAGGGAGGAATGGAAAACATCGAGTAGGACAGCTAAGTACAGCAGTTCGCTGTGAACAGAAAATTAGGAAGAATCATTTAGTCAAGCTCAACATCTGAAGTGGAGGCAATAGCAACTGAAAATGCATATACATCCGCTGCCAGGCAACGCTCAAGCCTGTGAAGTTGGGAGGTCCATGATGGCAGCATTAGGAATGGGAGCAAGCGAAGCTGGAAGAGCATCAGAAGCTGGGTTAGGAACAGGAATGGGCACTGGGGCTGGATGGGACAGGGCTGAGGGTACGTGTGCAGAGGAGGGGGCAAAGGGAGAAGCTTAAGCCAAGTGGTGAGCTGGCCTGTGTAAAACAGGGAGTGAGGCAGCTTCACTTACCTTTTGGGCTGGGAATACAAGCCGGCATGCTCTGGAGTGGTTTTTGCCCTCCGCTACCATGCAAAGTTGATTCTGGCCAGTGGGATGGGATGAGCTGCAGTTTGCTGGCCAAGTGGGACAGGCAGGGGCAAAAAGCAAGTTTGAAGTTCCGAGAGGAAAACATGCAGTGTGGAGTTTCTCATAGTTCTGCTGAAAGAGTTCATGTTTATTGCTAGCAGCTTTGCACTAGGTATACGGCACTAAATATTTTTCCATATCAAAGCCACCATGTAATGACAGCCTGCATTAAGCAGAGTAATTACTAAGAGAAACTTCACAAAGATTTGTCACGTCTACAGCATATTTCTGTGCAGTGAATGGAAGCTGTTGCTAGGGGCACGATGTACTTTATCTATGATCCACAATTTAATTGAACATCTTGTTATGTTTTTGTTTTATTACTTATAATGCAGAAAATATGCTATGTGACTCCCGATATAAATAAAATATATTATCCTTCATTTGGCTTGCAAGATACAGTGCTGTGCTTATTATTATCACAGTAAGGTGATAATAAGGAGAAGGGAGGGAGGGAACATGAGCTCACTGAGATGGTATTCACTGTGAGGTAAAACAGTGTGTTGATATATAAAGACTCTTGATTTGAAGTTAAAGAAATTAAATAAATAAGCAAAAATATGTGGGTTTTTTTTTTTTTTTTACTTCAAAAGATATGCATTTTGCAGAAGACAGAAGGTAACCTTTTACCTGGGTTAGCTCAGGAAAGGCAGCTGAGCAATTGAGCTGCTACAGAATATCATGAATTGAAGTTGCTTGTCATTCTTGCAGATAAGCTCTAGTCCAATTTGTACTATGCAGGAATTGGGATAGAATGAAAACTACTAATTTATGAAGTTGCCAGTTTAGACAGCTTCTCTGGCTACCTGGATGCTCCTCTCCATGATGCTTATACATTTTTTCAGTGGAGACAAGTACAAAGAAAAATGGTCTGATTTACAGAACTGTGCTAGTTAGGTGTCCATTTCAGTGATGCTGCCTTTTGTCAGTGAACTATTGTTTCTCCCCACATTCCTCATTCCAGGCTCTTTCTGTTCTGCTATGTTATAGTTTTCATCTAGGGAAGCCCATTTTCTTCCTTCGTTACTCTGCCTCACATGCCTTACTTAGTTCTTTGTTTTTGAAAAGGAAGGAAGCACAAATTAATCTCTTCTGCAAGGAATGAGAGAAGACTTATCTTGGTTACTTCTGTCCAGGAATTTCTGTGTCAGTCTCCTCTTTTTTTGTATAAATAGAAAAAAATGTGTGAGGCCACACAGAAAGATGGATCAGGTAAATAATTCAGTAGTTACCTTATTTGCACCATGTGTGGAAAATTTGAGGCAAATATTGTTTTAGGAAGGGAAGTGCCAAGTTCTTCAACAGGAAACAAAGAGGCTTTCTGGAGAATAGTCAGCAGTAGCAGACAATTTGTGTGTATATGGAGACCTGAGATTAAAGTGCTGCTTTCTATGTCAAACAGAAGATGACCCAAAACATGGTTCTTCTAAATACAAGATGAGCATCGTAAGTGACCTGCCATTAATGTTGGTGTGGTGTAGTGTTAGCAGTGTTTTTGGCCAGAGATTGGCCAAATCTAGTTTTGATTAGAGGCATATTTTCTGAACTGTTAAATTTTCCAAAATTATATTAACAGCAGTAAAAATTATTAGACTTTGATAAATGGTACTTTTTGTTCTTTGAGTTAGTTTATTTTTTCTGGAAAAATAATTGATTCCACTCTCACATTTCAATAGCTCTAGTAAAATTCTACATGAAGCTTTATCTTCCTGTCCTACTATACTATAGATACAGTGTGTCCGGTATTGTATATCTCCTAGCCTTTTAACACTTGAACAGTTCTTAAATATTTTAAAATGGCTTTGACTTTTCCATAACATTTGCAATTACCTACATTGGATTTATTTTTTGCATGCTTGCAACCATGAGTTAGAAATAGAAAACTATAAGCAACTTAATTTTGTTGGGTCAGTGTCATCCAGATCCCTGATTTCTTATTCATTATCTCTTCTGACAGGCAGTTAGATAGTGTCTTGTCCTAAGTACCTAGTTAAGGTCTGTCTAGTAAGTATGCCTGTAAAACCGTAGTCAATGAGATGAGCGTTAGTGTATCGTGAAATCAATGACATATTTGTATTATGTAAGTTACTGTTTAGGTCTATATAGCTTCCAGGAAAGGAGAAAAATGAAAATCACTTTCCAATATTAAGAAAATTAAGAGGCCTACACTTTTTATTTATGTGTGACAACCCTGGTTCAGGTTCAGCGTTTTATTCTGATACAGGTTGGCTTGGGTTTTGTTTTTTTTTTTTTTTTTTTTTTTATTGTGCCAGGTGGTTTTACTGACTTTTTTTTTCCTACCAAAGAAGCTGGATAAATGGGATTGTTTAACTTACTGCTATTTTAGGGAAGTAATAACAGGTTTCAGACAATGAATGTGGTCTCTGTAATATAGTCCATTAAACAGAATGAAAACCATTGTCCTTTTTGATGATATTGTGGATAGTTTATTAATAAAATGTTACCCTCTGATTGTGAATGTATTCAGGCAAATTGTTTTGAACTCAGTCTGGTTGAATAAAAGCACTGACATACAGTCAGATGCATTTACTGAACTGAATTCAGCGTAAGGAACTTCTGAAGTTTTTATGGGAGATACATGCAAAAAGCTAAGTAAATGACCCCATGTAGATCTAGTTTATTATCATTTTGTATGATTGTATACTTATAACTCTTACTGGTTGGAGGGGGTACTTTTCTAAGTGAATTAGTATTAGCCCTCCTTGTAAGGTAAATTATGCTAGTTGCAGACTATTTCATTGCTCTTCGTTAGACATTTACTATCTCTTTTTGGTCCTTAAAATAAAATGACTGCACTTGATGCAGTATTATATATTTATGTAATACAATTATACTTTCTTGTCACGTGCTGTAGCTTCTTACAGGAACCATTAATGGGAAAATTATATTTGACTGAATGTATTTTCTGCTTTTGCTGTCTTTTCTCTCTAGAAATTTTGACGTGCTTTTCTAGCTTTCTGGTTTGTTCCTTTCCACTTCTTCATCTCTTAGGCTTTGTAACAATTCTCTTTACACTATTTATTCCTCATTGTTCTCACTGCAAATTTTAGTTTTCCTTTCTCCTTTTCTATACCTGTTAGCTTTATTTTCTTGACTGCTTTGTAGCTTCACTTGATGTAGGAAAAAGTAATTGAGACTTTGATCCTACGGTAAGCAATTCTCTCATTATTTGAGGGCAGAAGTGACTCACAGTACAGAATAAAGCTGTATAATGTTACACATATTTCATGGATTACGTAGTGTTAAAGTACTAACCATGTTAACACTAAATAATTAAGTTAAAAGTGATCTTAATTTGCTTGGTCCAATGGAACAGCCATTGTACTTTTTTTGGTTTTAATTTTTAAATAATTTATTGAAGCTGCAACAAAAATATTAGGACAAGTCAAGTCTAATTTGAAAAGTTCCTCCTATTACTTTTGGATATAGAGGTAATAATTTTATGTTTTTTAATGTTCTTTAATATAAGAAAAGTCTTGCTTGAAGGTCTTAAAGATGGAAAAAGCTAGTCAAAATGAGCTAAAAACCCTTACTACTACTGCTTCTGATGAATAATTTTGTTTCCTTGAAGGAAAAATAAGACAAATTCATAAAAACTAGAAAAGTAAAGCTAGAAAATGTACCGTTTATTTATACACTGACCTATTTGCAGATGTTGCGCTAGAGTAGCAAAAACTTAGCACATGGATTTTCCTGCCCACTAAAAGCCAAAGCACACACTTGCCAACGTCAAGCCATGTTAGGGGACAGACTAATTATTTCTCTAGCAGTAAATGTAGCTGTTTAAAATAGTTGCCACTTTACTAGTGATTACCACCCTTTCAGCTGAATTAATGGGTTATCTGAATACTGTTCTTCAAATCGCAGTATGGCTCCTAGCAAATCCAAATAACTTTGTGCTGAAATGACCAAACAGAGGCATGCGACTCTTCCAGCAGATTATTCTGTTATGCTGCAGTAGTCTGTTTTGGATTAGACATTGGTAATAGTTCCCTAAAGCAACATTCAGTAGTTGTTAATGTCAAGAGACTTTACATCTGTTGGGGTTTTTTTTGTGCTTTTTTTTTTTTTTTATTGGGATGTTTTTATAATAATATAATTTAAAATATAATTAAAAATTGAGTATTCTTTTTATAAACAAGACATTATTCATTCTTAAATTTTGTCTGAAACTTTCCTATACATTTGCATGCTTCTATATTCTGTTTTGAATGTATAACTACCAGGTGTCACTGGAAGATCTCAAAGAACTTCTGGTACTTTTTTACTTAGCAGCTCCCTAGGTTTGGAAATGGGAGGGAAAATGGTACTAACTCAAGTTATTGTCAAATTTAGTTTGTTCATCCCTGATAGAAAGACTTTGAGGTGCATTTTTTTTGCCTTTGTTGTACTTTTGAACACATGTACACAGTATGTACGTACACATAATGACTTATATGCAGCATATTTTTTGAAGGACACTTTTTTAGTCTCTTTTTTTTTTACTCCTAATTTGGTGTTCTAAGTTTACACTAGCAGCTATCAAAACAGCTCTGCTATTGTTTAGTCTCTTTGTTTGTCTTTTTTTTTTTCTTTTTTTTTTTTTTAATAAAGGAGAAAGAGGGAAGTTGAATGGTTTTGCAAACACTGTATTGAAAAGAACAAAGAAAAAAATTATAACTTTCTTTTGTAACTTAAACATTAAAAAATTCAGCAGTTGTACTTTCACTCCATCGCATTAAAGAATTGCTGTCTACTGCGTGAATGGAATTCTCAGTTTCTTAAAAAGCTGGGAATACAATTACCCATCTGGCTTTCTTCTGTAAATCACTTCCACACGCTACACCCAGGGAGGCTGCTTAGCAAACAATGACTGCTGCAGTTGCTTGCAGACCTCTTGTAGGTGCAAACAAACACGCAGTTTGACACATCCATCTGTAATTAAAATTTAATATATGAATATATGGCAGAGACCTCTTAGTGACTTCAGAATACATTTACTTTTGAATGAATCGGTGCTACTTTATTCTAAAAGATGTTGCATTAGTTGCAGTGCTCATGAAAGGACTTGTATGCTGATGGCTGAAAATATACTTCACCACTTTTTCCCTAATCATCTGAAAGAAACTTGCTTCAAAGACAGGAGATGCCTCTGACTTATTGATTCTAGATGCCCAGGGAGTCCTTCAGTATCAAGTTCATTATGCTTCAGTGGCCTATGGTTCAGCTTATCAAAAGAAAGAGGATATTAGGACAGTCTGAGGTCTGCTGACTTGGTTTCCTGAATAGGCTTTGTTACAGTATTTGGGAGATAAAATAATCTGTAAAAATGCCTTATAAAATGTCAGAGACACAACAAAAGGATTCATCTGAAAACTGATGGTCTGGCCATGAGACTGATGCTTGCCCTCCCAACATGGGAAAACAAACCAAATTAATATTATTCTCCTGGAGCAATTTATAAAAGAGTAGCAAAACTTGGGTATGTAGGGAAATTAATTTTCAAGTCAGAAAGTTCTCAAAAAATATTTACCTCTGGTGGCTACTTGTGGTAGTTTTAAGCTCCTAAGATGTACTGTATTGTAAATAATTGTTCATAAAGAAGAGGTTGTAATAGTATAAGTAAGAATTTCCAGTAAAACTTAATAAAGTGGCTGAGAGCGTTCTTTCTAAACAATAATTAATGTTTTTATTGAATAATGAGAATGATTTCTCTACAGAGATAGTATGCAGGACTCTATCTGCTCTTTTTCTGTTTCTTTGAGACCCATGTATTGGTGGTCTTTTTTAGCCGTCCACATTTTTATCAATAGGACAGACAAAGGAAAACTTGCAGTCATCGTGTGTCCATAGGAGATGTCTGCTTTGAGACATACGAAGCTTTTATGAGCAATGGAAAGTTTGGCTGAGGGGTAGTGCCTGCAGGAAATAAGGGCTCCTCCAGAATGGGTTGAGAGTTTGCAATGCAGAGTGCAGAAGTCTGAGTTTTAGGGGAAGGTAACTTGGAGACAAGCACGATTCACTGACTCGCTTGCCTACTTAATGCATTTCTGCACCTGTAGCAGGTGAAGAAGTTTTATTCAGAAAAGTCCCCGGAATACTTCCAATTCCTGAATCATCTGACGTTGGCTTCACTCTGGTAGCCCCTTGGGAAATCTAATTGCTAGCAGCTTCTTAGAGGTCAATATTATAGATTGCTTTTTACAGAAAGATCAAGGAAAAGATCAAGCTGTACTTCTTATTTGAAGATGGGAGGGAGGAAGGACAGGTAGGAAAGGGCAGGGAGCTCAATAAGAGAATGTGATCTGCACACTGGGGCACTGGAACAACTTTTCATCGTAACCTGGTATTTGATTATGGTGTTCCAGAAATAAGGCCTAAGGATGAAAACAAAACGGAATAATGAAACCAACACTAGCCACCTCTAGGAGCACCAGCCATGTTAAACAAATAATTTCCCATGGAGGAAAAAAAAGTTTTATTGTAAAACTTTGTCATGTTTTGTTATACAAGAAAAAAAAAATGTCTATTTTCTGATTCCAACCTATATTTTGAAGCTCAGTTTATATATATATTTAAATTAAAATAAATTTAAATTCTGATAGTTTTTGAGGAAGTAACTACAAATAAGTCCTGTCTTTGATGTGACAAATATAAGACAGACAAAGATGTACTGAACCCTTTTATGGAAAACAATGATGACAACAAAAATGAACTTAAACTTCAACTATTTTTTATAAGATTATGAGAAATATCTTCTTCCATAAATCAGACATTGAGTATGTGTCTTATTTTCTTGTATATACTCTTTCATCTCTTCTGAGTTTTTTAGTCCAGTTATTATGTGAATGTGTGAGTGCTTTAAGTAACCAATATGAGTTGAATACTCTAGGGTATTAGTAATGGTAAGTGGACAAAGTGAGTATGCAGCATAGATGAACTAAGGCCACAGAATAATGTTTTTTGGAGATACTTTGTTCATGAGTACCTTCGCTTCCCATTATCTGTGGCTGTATTAAAGGTAAACAAAGTAGCCAACTGAAGCTACGAGAGAAAGCAGTTGTTATGCAGAATCTGTTGGCTGATTAGCATATAAGTATTTCAATTTATATAATCAAAGTTCTAAAATAATTTACTCATTAAAAAAACATTTATGATACGTAAAGTCTAAGTTCTTGAAGCTCTTCAACATGACCAGGCAAGCTTTCAGTTGTATTTCTGTAGAAAATGTCTGCAGAATACTTGAAAAATTGAGTTTCTAAACTCTTTATTTTTCTGTCTGAAAACTAGCGCTTGTAGAATGGCTTGATAGAACATAGAGCAGGAGGAAGAGGCTTGTACAGTTTTTTAGCTTTTATACTGAGATAACAGAAGTTGATATAAATTTAGTTCACATTTAGGGCGATAATTTAATATAAAGAGTTCTGTTTTATTGACCATTTAAGAAAGCACTGGGCCACAGAGCAATAACACTGTAGTATCATAATTCTAAAAGTATGTTTTATTATCACCTAATAATTTTGATTGTCACTGCAGTTTTGAGATAACTGCAGTGCTAATCCGGAGCTTAAATTGCCACTGTCTGGCAGCATCTAGTCTTTTACGCCTTGTTCTTTTTTTCCATGGTCCAACCTGGAGTAATTACTACAACAGCTTTTCATTTGCATAAATGAAGGGGGCAGCGAGAGGCTGGAGATGGATACCGTGCTCTCACATCATTGTCTGCCTGTGGCTGTTGTTGCAGTGTCTTTTCTACAGTGCCATGTCACACTAAAGCTGTCATGTATTACAAGGACTGGCGACTCCCAGGGTGGGAAGGGGGAAAGGAGAGGATGTGAGTTGGAATAGGGGATGTGGTGGTGGGGAGAGGTGAGTGGTAGGAAAGATTCCCAGGTTTACTTTTCTGTACAGTGTTTGGTGAAGCCCTCACCTTCATTTTGTATCAGGAATAGAGTGGCCAGCAGGAGCAGGGAAGTGATGGTGCCTCTGNTTTAGGTTAGATATTAGGAGGAATTACGTTACTGAAAGAGTGGTCAGGCACTGGAACAGCCTGTCCAGGGAGGTGGTTGAGTCACCATCCCTAGAGGTGTTTAAGAAACGTCTAGATGTGGCACTTCAGGGCATACTCTGGAGGGCAGAGATTGTAGGTTGTTTGTTTGTTGTTTTTGTTTTGTTGTGTGTGTATGGTTGGACTCGATGATCTCAAAGGCCCTTTCCAACCATGAAGAGCCTATGATTCTGTGATGGTTCCTTTTCCGCTGCGCAGTAAGACCTGAAGGGGGTTAGAGCCACATCCCATTCTCCCTCATAACTTCTCCAGAAGATTTCTTAATACCAAGATGTATAATTCAATTTTGTGAGCTATTATGAATAAAAAAAAAAGTATAATTTTTCAGTTTCTACAAACTTTGAGATGGGAAAGTTAAGTCCTCAAGGGACTCATAAGGATTAAAAAGTGACAGGTTTACAAGGGCTGATAGAACATGTAACTAGACAATACCACAGCTCATCAGCACCTGCAATGAACTTAATGTCTCCATTAAAGCCTGAAAGCCAGAAATGTAATGGGACAGTAAGGAGAAAACAAGAGTGAAAAACACCATCACTGGTGCCTTGGGTGCCTGCAGAAACAGGATCCTTGTTAGGTAAATTGGGGATCATCTTAGGAAGGACCAAACACCGTAGCAGGGGAGGATCAGTTCTGCCAGAACCCACCTGGGTGAAAGCAGGGTACTCCCTTTTTTGTACTGTTGTCAGTTGGAGTGCTTTCCTGGATGTTTGGTATACTTTGCTTTTAAAATAGCAGTGTGTTGTCTTACTGTCTGAAGCTTCATAAAATCCTGTTTCGTTGAATGAACAGTTTTCTATTTGTCATTTTGTTCCAATTATATTTGAGCAGTGCGTCTTAAATAATCCTTCTCTGTGAGACAAATATTTTTCAGGTACGATGATCAGTCAAAAAACACTAGGATGTTATACTATAAATTTTATCACAGGTACCTTACATACTGCCTTAACTGGATTAGCATTTATTGTGCTGTAATGATTTGGTTTTCTGCTTGTCCAAATAAGCTTTTGTATTTTACACATATATGTTTTGACTGACAATGGATATTTACTCTCATGTGCATTTTAACAAAGTATAGAACAATTAAAAGGAAGCTGACACTTATGAGGGAAGACAAGAAGTTTTCACTAGACTTTATCATTTATCATTTTTCTTTTATATTAGAAAAAGATAGAAAAACGGTATACAGTTCTAGAGTGAAGGCAGTGGAGTGTAGAACCGCATGCCCCTGTCAAATTGATAGAGTGAAGATGTTGAGGGAGATAATGGAAACTTTCTATTCAGTGAGGAGTGGAATAAAGAAACCATTTCTAGTCATTCATCAGCATTGATTGCCTTTATGCTTTAGGCTCATATCAGAACTTGCACATAATAAAGAGAAAGTTGAACAAATGTGGAGATCCACTTTGGAAAATGTAGTTTGATGAAGCTTATCGTTTGATGCAGAGAAATCATGAAAATATTTAACATGGAAATTAACTGTAGGTGATAACTATCCTGGTGATATACAAAGGTATAAATTGCAGGCAGTAGCTCTGATGGAAAGTAAAAGATTTTGTGTGTAGTGGAATAAATGGCCCTGCATAAAACATGCAGTTCCACATTTCTTATTTGACCTTATTGCAAGGAAACAAAGGCAATAAAATAAACCTACATTTCAGTTGTAGTAGTTCATACTGGTCTTTCTTTGGGACACATCAGGATTCACTTAATTTTTCTTTACGCTTGGCTATATCAGTCAGAAGACACTTAGGTATTCTACACCTGGTAGCACCTTGCCTCTGCTATCATCATTGTGACGATTAGTGTATTAAATTAATCATTTAGGAATTTTATTGTGCAGCCTTCTGAAGTTTTAACATATTGTAATTTTAAAGCAGTGTCATTATGGTTGCCTGATAGGAATTTTATGTTCAATTTTCATGACGCCTTGGTATTCATAATCTTTAGTTTAGAATTGTCCAGAAGACTGGATTTTGTGAGACTTTGTACAAGAATGTAGGAACACAGAGACTTAAATTCGCAACAACTGAATGCAAATGACGTACAAGAAAGCAATTAGAACAACTGCTGTTGTAACCTATACAAGAATTTGCTGTTCCTGCGTCCAAAACTGCAATAAAAATAACGTAAACGTTGAGCATTTTTCCATCTGCTTCCATTATTTCCAAAATATTAAGTTACTATTAATTGACAGTGTATTTATTAGCCTGGGGTCAGGAACGTTCATTGTAATAAAAGCAGTGGTGACTGCTGTAGCTGAGAATAAATTAGAACTTCTGTGAGTCACAGGTTTCAGATATTCATCAGTTTCAGAAATTTCTGCCGTAGAAGAATGAACTGAAGGGTTCAGCTGAACACTTGCTGAACAGAAATATAAATAGTATAAATAGAACAGAAAGCCACTTCAGTATTGTGACAAACAAACAAAAAAACCAAACAAAAAAGTACACCCAAAAACAACAACAAAAAGCCCAAACCCCTCTTCATTTATCTCTTTTTATGAAGGGGGAGAGGGCAGAAGCAAGATTAGAAGACAAGATTGCAAGTAGTGGGAAGAAGCAGACATTTTTACACCAAAAGCTGGATTTAAACTGAGGAGGTTGTAAACCATAGAAGAAATCCAAACATGGGAAATTTTCATCAGTGATATTAATCTGAAGGGGAAATATACATTGAAGTAATTCAGATTTCCTAATTTATTCTGGACTATTTATTTTAGTGGAAACAGTTCAGCTGGTATTTTTATAGTCTTTCATTTCTTTTTCTCTCATTGTTCTCCTCTTATGGGTGAAAAGATTTTAAAAAACTGTAGAAGATACCAAAACTTCTGAAATTCAGTTTGTTAGTATGTTCAGTAGTAGATCTATTTGTATGCCGTTTGTTTTACTTTGACATTGGAAGAAGTAAGGTAGAGAAGTGGGTCCGGTCAGAGAAGTTTCATTGCTGTCTTCTCTGCTTTAGCCAATAACTTAATGGGAAAACAAGTCATTTGGGTCAATCTGATTTTGATAGCATGCTTCAAACTATTGTTGCCCATCTAAAGATCAAATTGCAAGTATCTATTTGCCTAATTTTAGCTACAGTTGTTTTTGATCCTGGCTTTAAGTGAGAAAGATTTGGGCTCTGTCTCATTATATATGCTGGTATTTTCCATGTAACTGTCAATATTTGTTCTTTCAGCTTTGCAACATTTGTTTTTGTGTTTTCATGTTTTGACTTCTAGGCTTCCTTCTCTTAATTTTAATTGAAAATTATAATGTTTCTGATAAGATTCAGGCTAAAGCAAACAAGTAGTATTTACAGTATAGCCTGTAAATACAGATGTCAGAAGGAAGGAATTTTCTTTTAAAATCTCTCATTTTTACAGAAGTAGTTTTATTATGGTAAAAAGTGTTTCCCAGCATTCTTCGTGTTTTCTCAGAACGGAAGACAATATTTAAGAGTTGTTCTCTACACCTAAGTGGAAAGCCAGAATTAAAAAAACAAAAAAAAACAAAAAAAAAACCAAACAAACAAAAAAAAAACCCAAAAAACAAACACAACCAAAAAAACCCCCAAAACAAAACAAACACAGTTGTTTCGTTCTACATCTTTAGGGGCTCAAAGAAAATAGAATTATTACAGTGATAGTTAAGATGATACTGAATGCAGAGATGATAGGTTCTCAGGAGCTACACTGGAATTTAGTTTAAGGTAATACATGCATTGTGTTGCAGTGGCTAACTTGACTGGTTGTAATTCACACTGATAAGTATAAACAACTTACTATTACGTTTCCTTCTGTGTGAATAGAATTTGTGTATGTCCTTACACATTTGTTCAAATTTTTCAGATCTCTTAAATCATTGCATAGATGTAACTGTTGCGTATAAAAAACTTTATTCACTATGTAGTTCCATTAATTAGTATTTTGTTGTGCTAGCGTATCTGTGTATATGTTTGTAGATATGTGTGGACTTAAAGAAATTAGTAGCATAAATCTAATTACTTACTGTACTAACATCTACTTGAGAAGAAATTACTGAACGTGTAAAACAACTGCTAAGAAGCAGAAACCTTTCTAGCATTGTAATGAATCATGGCTATGAGACAAAATATTTGTTGACAATGTGGTATGAATGCTAAACAAGTTGCAGTATAGTAATGGTAACTAGCGTATTAACCAGGAGTATCCACTGTCTTTGATTTTTTTTTTTTTTTTTTTTAGTTTTGTTTTTTAAAATGCTTCATTACATTTCTGGTTTTATTTTTTTGCTGTTTTTTAGTAACGTGTCCTTTCTACAGTAAAGCCTACTCTGCAGGAGATTCATAAGGTTCATCTTTATAATTAATTATAATTTATAAATCATTTATAAGTCTAATTTGTGGAAGAGGTATTTGTTGCTCATTAAATACAGCAAGGAATACTAGATAGTTCATATTTCAGGTGTTTTTACTGAATAGCTTCCCCGAAATGTTTCATAAAGTTTCCATCATTGTTGTCAGTTAGTATTGTTGAAGTACTGAGATATACTGAAGGGTAAAGCATAATAGAAAAGTAATGTTGGATGAGGTACTTCACCTCATGTTGATCAACTTGAAATACAAAAAATGAACTTACTGGAATTTTTCAGTGTGCAAGCAAAAACTGGGGTGACTTGACATTTTTAATAGCCATTCAAGAATTACTTTAGTTGCTAACAATAAGAAAGAAACAGCTAATTACTTCTCTGTTCTTACTCCTTATTTTCTTTTGTTAATTATAAACACTAGATAAATCTGGAGAATATTAGAATTTAAAGCTCTTATTAAATAACTGAACACAAGTGAAATGAAAACAGTACATTAATACACTTTGTGATATTGTGCTACTAGATTTGTTAAATAACAAGTTGGTCTTATTTTCAAGGGCAATCATAAAATTGCAACCCTGTAGCATCGTTCAGATAAGGCATCCACGTAATGAAATGAGTTTCATATTGTGAAGAAGTAAAATGAGAAGGGTTATGCAAAATCATAAAAATTCATGACTTCCAAACATATAAATGTGAACAGCTATTCATAACAAATACTGAACCACCTTTCCAAAAGATTTCTACTTCTTGATTTCTTGTGAAGTACTTAATTACCTGATGGGTTGGGAGGTAGGGGAAAGAACTAAGACTTTGTTCTTGTAGCCATATTAGCTGTTTCATCATTTTAATGACTTGCATTTGCAGACATAATGTGTTGTGATAGAGTCTGAATACAACGTGCCTATTATTTGTAACGACTAGAAAAAGTATCACAGTCTTAAACCTGAACTGTGAAACAGAATTAAATGCTTTGCATCGGTAAAAAAGAAGAACAAACAAAAAAAACCCCTAAAACAAACAAACAAACAAAACCCCCCCAAAATGTTTTGAAATACATAAAAAGGAAGACTTATCAAATTCTCCATTTTGCCTGGTTTTGCCCAGAGTAGGGGAGTACTGAGTTCATTTTTGATTGAGGTGGCCTTTTTTTTTCCCAGAGGTTAGCAAAGGACTATCAGCAGTTACAGAATCTGCTGTTCAAATCCATTATTAAAAGGGTTAACAACTCAATACCAATAGTGTTTCTCACTGATAAAACATCTCTTCCTTGATTAGAGGGAACGTCCCTCTGACAATCATTTCATTCTTTGAGATTTGTGAACTTTATCTGTTTCTAAGGCAGGAATTGGGTGAAAAATGCATTCGTTGCCTTAGCATGTGATCTCCACAACATCTCATTTGTTTTTTCCTTTGTGATCTCTTGGCTTGTTTTGATGTTTTTTAACTATGAGCTATTTTTTTTTATTAGACTGTCTTCTATCTTCTTTTATTAGACTCTTATTGGATTACTATTATCTTTATCAGACTATCTAATCCTTAGCCTGAATGTTTCACCCTTGCAAAGGAAGCTAGGGAGACGGCATGGGAAACATTTTCAACAGGCTGAAGAGCTTTGTCTCTGTCCTTATCTGTTGGACTCTCCTGGGGCAGTAGATCAAAAGAAAGCTGTTTATGTGAGTTTAGGGTCTGGAGAGAGCTATCTGCCTGTTAGCTAGTAATAAGCAGCGGGTATAATAATTTCCTGACAAAAGATGAAAAGATGGTAAGAGGAAATTACTGAAGTTCAACACTGTGATGTTCAGCGGAGTATGTTGTCAGGTCTTGTGCTGCTCGTCACCATGTCTTGGTGTGCGTTGAACTTCTCTTTCTGGGGGAATATCTTGTCAGCATGGTCCACATACTTGTTATTTGGACATTAGACAGCACAATGCTCTCTTCATAGGACTTTAGCTGTTTGTTTTTTTTTTTTTTATCGGGTTGGATAAAGACTGGTTGCCTAAAAAATTGCTGCTCTACTTACCATGTATTTCTGGATCTCATACCAGCAGAGACGGCTGAGATACAGTCCTCTTAAAATAACTAGAAAGACGCTGATGGTAGGATGCAATTGTGAGGGACATCTAACTTAGAGCTTTTTTCCTGTCATTACTCTACCAGCATCCAAATAGCTGCCAGAACAGTGCAAAAAATCACTCTCTCCTTTCTCTTCCCCGCCATTTTCTCCTGCCTGGCACATGTATATACTTTTTTCATTTGCTATTGAGGAACAAGTGAGTTGAGAACATTAATTGTCGTAGACAAATTACTTTGTGTTTCTACTTGCTTAATATAGTATAGACATGTATTTTATGGCCTTTTAAAATGGATTTGGCTAACAGTATAAACTTCTGAAGAAGGAAAGGACAGACTCAATGGAAGGAATAGATACTTCAGATTCATGAAGAGGGAAAACAGCAACTTTCATCTCTGTGCTGTCAATCTGATTGCATTTTCAGCAGATAATGAGTGACAGTTGTAACCAGCTGATGGCTGCACGGTGACCTGTGTGAAAGCAATTGCAATCTTGTTCCATTTCATGGTCTACAGGTGTCTACACTGCAGAATAAACCAGCAAAACTGACAGTAATTGGCACTAGTTTCAGCAGTTTCTGCAAGAGGTCAAGGGCAATCCAGCATTCCAGGACATAATGCTGAGGCATTATGGAGTCATCGTCTGAGGAAACTTCTGTGGTTTCCCAAGCTCTAGCTGCCCTGAGGATCAAGAGACGGTTTTGGTTTCCAGGGATGTCAGTTTCATACTCTTCAGCAGGACTGTCTTTCTTTTTCAAAAAATAAATGGTGAAAGAGGAGCAAGAGAACCATGTAGTTACGAAAGTATTAATTCCTTCATCAAAATACCCAATTGGAAGAATACTGACCACATTTCTTCAAATAAAATTGGAAATTAATTTTAATGGGGGTTTGATGTCAGTTTTAATTAAGAATTATAAGGGGAAAAAGTCATTTTTGTGAATGTGTGTACATATACACGCGTATATACGCAAACACACACGGGTTGTATGTAAACCTATTAACCACAGCATATTGTGTGTAGTTGGTAATTTATGAGAGAAAGTGGCATAATTAATAACAATTAAATGCCAATAAATCCTTAATTGCACCTTATGCTCTATATAGTTGTGCAATCATTTCCTTTTGTGTTTACCTAAGAGTCAACTATCAAAAAACTTCTAGGATCCACCATGAACCTGTGTATTTAATGGTTATAAAGTGATTTGAGGGATTTTGGGGATTTTTTGAGTTGAGGGCCTCTTGTGTTGAGTTTTCATTCTGAAAGAAAAATTATTGGTTCTGTTTTCATTAGAGAATAGTTTATTGTTTTTCCCTTGCCCTCATTATCTTGCTTAGTAATTGTTAAAGAAGTAGTAGCAGAAATTTACGAGCTTGAAATTGATATTTAAATATAGCTACCTTGGAGATCTGACAAGGACAGCTGGAAGAAACTCATCAGGTGTCTAATGTATCATTCTGCTATCAAATCCTTTTCTTCTTTGGAGAGAAAGACAGTGAAAAGAGGGGTAAGGAATTTCTTCCCTTCCAGTATAAACCAAAGAGTACAAGTGAATATCTGTATCGGCGTATACACTGGATGGTAACTGCTAGTTGGCCTCGCAGAAGATAAAGGCTGGGATCATTTCAGCTGAGAACAGACCTCTTTTACTGCTTGATCATAATGGTGACCTCCCTCCCTGTTCATACAAGATGTTCGTGCAATTGTGTGCCCATTCCTTGCTCCCAGGATTTTACCTAACAAAATTCATATAAACAGTCTAATAGCATCAACAAGAGAGATACATTAATTCATTATTCACTTGTGTTTTCCTTTTTAGTACTGAGTACCACAAATATTTAATTAGATAGCTGTAAGTACCCTTTAAATCACAACTTGTGCCAACTCTTAGAAATCAGAACATACTTCTAGAAAAGAAAAAAACAACCCACCATTGTAAATGTAAGTTATATCTATCATAATGGTTAGCTTTTATGGTTTATCTTTTCTCCACAGTTTTGGATCTCACAGGTTACTGCTAACTCAGCACATGTTTTTAATCCTTCTCTGTCTAAGAAATGGCTTCGTGTCTGTCTTTCTGCCATCACTAGATATATTTGGTGCATTTTTGTCATTACAGAATTTTAAAGTATTAACTGTAATGTTTAGCAATATAATTATGTAGTTGTAAATAAGAGGATGAATATGTAGTACTGTAACATCAAGGTTTTCTAAACCAACATCTGACTCTGAAGAGCATTTAGTGTTTAACTCCTTCAGATCCCTTGGATAAATCTTAGCACAACCGTGTATTAATTTGGAAGCAATAACTTAAATTTCCTTCCTGTGTCTTCCTTCTTCCAGACCTTTTCTTTCTTTGTCTTCCTTCTTTTCCTTTCCTGCTTTTTTATTTTACTTTTTTTTTTTTTTTACTGGGACATGGAAACAGGACATTGGTGAGTTTTTGTCATGTCTCATAATATAGGGTTTTATTAATTTTCAGTCCCATTGAATAGGAACTTGATATTTCTGTCCTATACTGCAAATGAACCAATAAAGCAATTTTAGCACAGTTTGCGTGTATACTTAAAACTTATGCTAAGTCAAGGAAGGTATTTGTTGTATTTTTTACTATTTAGGATGAAAACATAATGCATTTAAATACTTTTCTCCATTCTAGTATTTATTGAAGAAGTATAAATAGTTATAGGTTGTCAATGTTACTAAATTATTGATGCATCCAGCCTAAGTGATGCACATCGATGTTATTTCATTCTGTACTTCAGTGCAGATCAACGCCTTTTCTTCATTAATGCACATTTACATGGAACCAATAAATGCCTTTAAAAGTCTATTAATGCTGTAGTTTTGAAAGATACTTGAAGTAATGGCAAAATTTGCTCCATCCTGTCGCAAACAGCTTATAAGCAGAACAAAAGAGGTGCATGATAGGGGTGACAAAGACAAGAGGAAATATTTCTCTAAGATGTTTATTTTAAGAGATCTGAGATGAACCCTAGGGGCCAAGTGGGAAAGGAGAAGTGAGCTGATGAATGGGGACAGAGATATTCCTAGAAACATAGAACAATGCTTTTAAGGCAAAATAGGTAAAGAAAATTAAATATTTGGGAAATGCATAAGAAAAGCATGGAAAAAAAGTTATGAGATGCAAGTCCGGTATAGTCCATGAACAAAACATAGGTGACAATGAAAAACTCCATTTCAGGGATAAAGACGACGTTTAGGAAGCTAGGGAGAGATTCAAAAGTGGATTGCATGATTTGGATTGTGGAATACAAAATTCATTCAATAATAGCATTTTGAGAGGGGAATAAGTAAGATTTGGTTAAATTCGTTTACTTAATATATTCAGAAGTCTGTTCCAAACAAGAATAGCTCACCCAACAAGAGACCTAAAGGCATGTTAGTCTACTATAGGGGCTTTCAAAGAAGAAAGTGGTATGATTTCTACAGTTCAAATGACCAAGCTGTCATTCATATCTGGAGTAAAAAGGAAAAGCTTTTCACATAGGTTCAGAGCAAGGCAGATGAATGATTAATGTTGTGGTGAGATGCATTAACTGTATATTAATGATATAAAAAGTAAGTTTAAAGGTAAACCTTGTTGCAGCCCGTGTCTAATGGGATTATGTTTGCAGAAATTGCAGTCACTGAAGAAGAAGCACTCTTCTGATTATTAAGTGGCATATTATAAATGTATTATGGGTCAATAAAAAGTAACAAGCAATATAATTTGTCTAAATGTGTGCTGAATGAATCATTACTTTTAAGCATATTAAAAGAAGGCATCTGTCTTTGCCTAAATGTTTGCCCTCTATTTTTGTCTTGAAAATAAAGAAAGTATTTGTTTTGCTATTGTGTAAGCTCTTTGATACTTAAGATATTATTTTCCTTTTTTTTTTTAAAAGTTGTATTTCTGTATGAGGAATTCACTTTTGACTCCTTATCAGGTTTTCCCAATCTTTTTTCTGTTTCTGACCAGCTGATTTGCTACATAGTTTTTGTTTCTATGTATTTCACTTGGGTTGGAAGAAATCCAAGTAAAGCCCATTTTGCTGTTTGCATGACAGATGCATTTTGATTCTTGTTACGTTCCTTGAATGAATTGTATGGGTTTTTCTATTTGAATTTAATGCTACTTTTTACTCTATCATTTATAGATGTTTTGAGAAATGTTTGATTATTATCAATTTCATTCCTTTGCAGATGAAGCCAAAAAAGTCCATAGTATTTAAATGTATGCTGGTTGTTTATTGATCAGTTATATAAATTTGCTTACCATTGTTCAGGATAGCTTACTGTGTTTTTAAGTATGTGACTTCCATTAAGTGCTATGAGTCCTACAAGTAAAATCCTATATGGTGACTTAAAAGTGCGTAATTTAGATATTACATGTGGTATTTACGTCTGCAGTATTTACCGTACTGCTCGTTTAAGGTAAGACGGAGAGTCTTATTGTAATGCTCTTTGTGTTTCTTGAGTGAAAGATGGTAGGAGTACAAAATACTACAGATGTTCATCTTCTCTAAGACAACAGAATATGATGAACCTATAAGTATGCATGAGAAAAATGGGAGTTTCAGAAGCCTGAAATAATTGTTCAGTTTCTAATGTTTTGGTACATAATTCAGAGGAAACCAGGTGAAATTCCTTCTCCTGACACAATGCTCATTTGTAATCTTAGATAAATTACTGAGGGACAGATTTTACACAAGCATCAAATTCTCTTGGTTTTTATTTTTAAAACTTGTTTAATTTTTGCGTGTTAGTTTTCCCCTTGTGCTAGGAGAGTAAATCACTCAAAATGTGAACAGAGAGGTGGGTGAGTTGCTCTAGCAGTAGTGTACTTGCGTGTGAGAAAGCTCCTCACATGGATTAAGAATACACTGATCATGTCTAGTGCAAGTTTTTGATGTTGTACCTAACTCCATATTTGGAGGATATGAGTCGCATCCTTTCTACACAGAGCATTAATTTTGTTGTAAATTATAGGGAAATAAATAGTTCTTCAGGCTTTGGGAAACTGGAAATCAAGTGCTTTAAAATAAATGTCATAACACCAAGGGACAAAAACTTAAGAATACAGACCTTGATCAGAGCAGAGAGTGGGAAAAGAAGAGGAGCAGGAGCCTGTTAACAACACAACAGCACGTATTTGCTCAACTACACAAGCAAATGCTTGTGACAGATGGAGAAAAAGAGGCTTTTGCAATATTTATAGTCAAGAAACTCACTTTAGATAATGTTGAAATTTGATATATTTTGAGAGTTCAAGGAAAGTTCCCTGAATTAAAACAGAGTGGATTCTACCTTCTCTGAATGTATGACAAAGTCAATCATTTAGCTAAATTCTTTTTGGTTTTCATTTTATAATGAGGGAAAATTGACTTAGTCAAATTATCTTAGTCAAGTAAGTTTTGAATGTCATCAGATCTCTGTCTGCACCGTGACGATGGAGGATGTGTGTCGTTCCCGTCCCCCCCCGCCCTTTATTCACATATATTTTGATGATTCTGGCAAAAAAATAATTATTGTGGAATAAGTAGGATCTAAGATTAAGATTAACAAGTTTTTGACTTGGATGGGTTTATTTTCCGACATAACATTCAATCAAGCAACTAGAAGCATTTCTTGTTAAATCTGTCTCTCATATTATGTTAGAAATTAAGCAGTCAAAATTATAGTTTTAAGTACAGAGATTTTGCTGGGTCGATTGAAGTAGTCTAGCCTCTGGTTGCAATCACCCGCTGCTTTGTGGTCTCTGGAGGGAGTGAGGAGGGAGGTATCCTTGTTCAGTTGCTGCCAGGGTGGAAGAACAGAACTAGAACTGCTGAACAGCTCAGCAGTATTTTGAAGTGTCTATGAGTTTTAGTTGCTAGTTGTTTTACCCATGCTATGTTTTAGGAATTGGCTAATTGGCTGCTACTTTTTTTTNAAATAGTTTTGTTACAACTAGTTTTGGAGAGATGAGAGATAATGCCTGTCCTTTCTTACCAAGTTTCTGCAGTTATATTGAACTTCAGGAGATGTAGCATGTCCCTGTGCTGTTAGGCAACATCCTTAGGAGAAAAGCCAGACTTCTGGAGTCCGTCGACTTCTAGTCCAAGGATTTCTTTTTAATTTTATAAACCTGTATGTTTGATTTTTACTTAGAATGAAATCTCACATGAGAATTGTATGACAATCCCTTGTCTTCTTTTTATTACAGTGTGAAAGATTTCAAATTGATTTACAGTAAGAAAATAAATCTAAAGCTACAGGGTTTTATTAGGTTTCTTCATACAATGTTTGAAAAAAGAAGGAAAGAAAAAAATGCATTAAAACAGTCTCAACATTATTTTTTGTTTGTTCTTTCCACTGCTTATAAAGTTATTTTCTGCATGTGCATAGCCATGCATCTAAGTGTATAGACATGTTTCCTACTGCCTAAATAGCTGGCAGGCTATAGAATAAAGAAAGAAAGTGTGTCTTCACAACATATGAAGGTGATCCGAGAACTAGTCCTTTTGTAATTTGTGTGTTTATGCTGTTGACTATACGTTTCAGTGATAGAAGATACGGTAAAGGTTTAGGAACTAACTCTCTAGAAGCAGTGCCAGTTAAACTTGAGATATCCAGCTGATACATTGTTCATTAGTCATTATTGTTCTCAGATGTGACCGTCTTTTATCTATAGCAATACTCAACAGTCCAAAAAATGTTTTCTCTTTCTTGTTAAATTGAAGGTAATAATTAATATTACTCAAATCAATATTTAATTGTTAGTCATGCAGTGTTTTCTGGTTTCTGGACAATCAGACTTCAAAGCAGATATTGAGGTATTGAGGTTGTGCATATATCTTTCCTTTTTTTTTTTTTGCTTCTGTTTTTTCAGATGTTACTATTAGCAAGATACTAAACCTGAAGCCATATGATTGAATATCTGTGATTTAAAGGTTTCACACAAGAAATTGGGTGGTTGAGTTTACTTACCTGGAACCACTGTATTCTTAAGGAAAATTTAGCATTACTCCTTGAAATAGGATCAGAAATAAGATGTTAGAATGTCTTAAGTTTTCATCTAGATATTGATGAATTTTTCTGGCTAACTTTAGTGTGTTTTGATGCAGAGATAAAATGTGAACCAATGCATTTAATACGTATATTGGTTATTGTTCATATATGTAGTGGGTTTTGATAACTTCTGTGAAAATGAGTACAGATTTTAAATAGATTTTTTAAAAAGTAGTATACCAGTAAATCTTAAATACTATTGCAAAGAAATCTGAGGTTGCATAGATAAATGAAGCCAGTTTTGCCTCAAATTGTAGTTTACACAGTATAGTCATCAATCATTTTTTATTTATTACCTTCTTTCAGTAAAGTTTATTGTGACATGTTTACTGAGATGTCTTAGGGTTGATTGGTTTCATGCCCTACTTGTGAGGTGATAAATTTTATAGATTGAACATTATCAAATGTTAGCTTATGTTGAAATATTTATTCTTTTAATTTCAATTTTTAATGTCAGTGCTTGATAGAACTGTCTGTTCGTAGGAATGAACATTGCACTTTATTTCAAAATGCAGCCCTCTAACTTCCCAATATGACAACGGTCACGCCTGCTGCAAGCATGGGTTTGGACCAGGTGACTTCTGAAGGTCCCTTCCAACTTAATTAGCCTATGATTCTAAACTTCTCCATGGTCAGATGGTTGCTAAAATTCTTAGGGAATTCAAGCTTATAGGCACTCCTGTCAGTAAAAGAAAGGCAATTAAATAGCTTACACTTGCAGGAGTGCTTCATCTAGTCCATGTAAGTGTTCAGTTACTTCTAAATCTTTTCCAAATTCTATGCAATAACATATTTTAATGCATAAAAATGTTTGCACGCTAGTAGCTGCAGCCTTTAGATGTCTAGCATTTCGACTTCCGTTCTCTGATATATTTGTCAGGACACCTCAAATTTTTGAGGGGCTGTTGTTTCACTGCTGTGATTTTTGTTTCGTTGCTTGTTAGTTGTTGTTTCATTGCTGTGACTCTGTGTGCCTCTGAGGATAAGCGTGAAAACATGAGGTAATACATATCTTTTTGCATGTGTATGCGTGCAACTCTTTCATCTTTGCTAATAATTTGTGAAATGAAACAAAAGTTTACTGGTCCAAATTTTCAGTTTATTTTATGATGCTTAATTTTGTATCATTTTTCTCATTATCTTTAGTTTTAGTTACAGAGAGAGGTGATTATAGCTGCTGTAATATGCTAGGCTACCTCTTAACTGATATATAAGATCTGAAATTTGCCATTTTCTTCGTGTACCATTTTAAAATAAAATCTGTTGGAAGATATGATGGTCACTGGAATTTCTTTTTGACAAATAATACTTATTATAATGAGCCCAGAGGTCATTATGTGTGAGGTACAGCGCTATATAAATGGTCTACTATTATTTTTTATTACTGAGAAATTTACAATTCCCTTGTCAGTCAGTGACCCATGTATGAACATTTCTGTATACCAGTCAAAGCAGATCTTTTCTTTCACAGAAAAAAAATCAAGTCCCCATTGCATTACACTATTCTCTGACAAAAGGCATTATCATGAGATAATTGATTGTGCTGGAGAATTACAAATGTTGCAGCACCACCAAGGTCATCTAACCCTCACCAATGTCGGTTAGCCTATGATAAGAGTGCTTTGTTCAGAAATATTGCTATTGCAAAATGATTTAATAGTGACACAAAGAGGATGTTCAGAATTTGAAAAAGCCGTATTTTGAGAGACAAATGCTACCCAGAAGCAAAACCCATCCTGACAGTGGTAGCAGTTTAGTGGTACACTATGCATGATAAAAATGCTAGTGGTTAGAAGGTAAGTCTCTGTCCTGGTTTCAGCTGGGATAGAGTTAATTCGCTTTCTAGTGGTTACTGCATTTTCAGATTTGGTATGAAAAGAATGTCAATAATGCATATTGGTTTAGTCGTTGCTAGGTGATGTTTATACTAATCGAGGACTTTTTTCAGCTTCCCATAGAAGCTGAGAAGGAGCACAGACAGAACAATGGAATGGCCAACAGAATAGTCCATGCCATAGATACAGTGCTCAGTACATAAATGGGGGTTGGCCAGCGGATGGGAATCGGTGATCACTGCTCAGGATGGACTGGGAATCAGTTCACTGGGTGGTGAGAGGGACTGTTGTTGTTGTATTTTATTTTGCATATTCTTTTACCATTGTTATTATTATAATTTTCCTTTTTCTATTATTGTTCTATTAAACTGTCTTTATCTCAATCCATGAGTTTATTTCCCTTTCCCTTCCCCTCCTTATCTCCCCATCCTTCCTGGGGGGAAGGGGAGAACTGTGCAAGCGGCTGTGTGGTCCTAGCTGCCAGCTGGGGTTAAACCATGACAGTATCCTATACCAAGTTCATGCAGTGTTCAGTATGATCTTTACTTTCAGAAGCAACTTGGATTTATTAAGAGCTGAAGTTGCGTACCAAGGTGTACTGCATGCTTAAACTTTCTAAATTTCAAATATTGATGTCCAGGGTGTCAATTATTCCAATAATAATCTGATGACATTTAAGAGGTGAAAATAATTTTGTATAATTGGCAGGATTTCTGTCATCCCTGAGTAGATAATTTACTCTAAGTATATTGTAACAGCAATTCAAGCTGTGGCAGATTCATCTCTCTGTGGCAGGAAAGAGCCTGATGATGGATTTTACTCATGTCATTAAGATACAGAGATAAAGGGAAAAATTTATAACTGGGACAAACCTTGTGTGAAAAGGCATACGTCACAGAAAATCAGGGGAGAGGTACTCCAATTAATTTGTTTTTCCATTGAAGAGAAAATTTGTTTGCATTCCATATACTTAACACTCCCAAATTAGATTAGATTGAAAGGAATATCTTTACATGTAACTAATACTGCTACTGCAATGAATATGGCTTCAGTGGGCTCCTGATTAATGTAAAAAGACATTAGCATCAAGAAGTTATCGCAGTAAAGTTATACTGATAGATGGTACTTTTATTTCATACTTCGTGCAGTAGCTGCTTCAGCAGTTTTGAAGTCGACTACGTATACATATTTGTTAGTGTCCTTATTTATGTACTTAATGCTTCTACATTGATCTTATGTGTCTAGCAATTATTCATTTTCATAGACTGACTTTCAAGTTGAGTTTCAATGTCTGTTTTAGAGCATGTATTTTCACCTTTAAAGATCTGAAAATGGCTTCTCGTGAGTACATAATCTGCAAAAAGATCTATGATATCCTTGATTAGCAAAGATAATACAACTTTGCAGTCATCACAGAAGAAAATGTATAAGCCTTCTAATGTTCTTTTGTATGTTCAGCATTAGATATTGTGGGAGGCTAGGGTGACCTCTTGGCCCGTGCTGTGGAGGCCATTACGATTTAGTTGGTATCTCAGTAGGTGTGGGAGGGAAGACACACAAGAGGTGAATGGAACTTCCTTAACGTGAGGTACCAGTGCTAGCTTGGTTGTTACGCTCGTCTGAAAACTGTCGCTAGTGGGTCTCCTTGCAAATGACTGAATAGTTGCAGATTTTTATTTTTTTTCATATATAACGCTTTGGAAAGCTTTTTCTCATTGTGCAACAAGATATGAATAATCAAATCAAGCCAAGATACCAAAAAAATTATCAGAATGTGAAGCTAAGGTGTAAATCAAAGAGCTCTTTGCTCTTTCTCTGGTATAAATAATTCAGTTTTGTTTATAAAGACTACTTAAGGAGTTGACTCTCTTTGTAAGCACTACTAGAACTGTCTTGAAAGAAAATCCTTACCAGCATGCAACTTGGATTTCTGCTATGAGAGATGTGGCAAAAAATGCTTTTTTTAAGTGGCAAGAAGTGGTCGCAGAGTTAAGACGTCTTCTCTGCTGTGGGCTGATTGACAGTAGGAATGTTCGTAATGCACAGCTAGTTAACGATGGTGAGTGAGCGGTCACACACAGCCTCAGGATTGCAGCGGTTACCAGTGACTGAGACTATTCATTTTTCTATTTATGCTACCATCCTTTCTCATTGTATAAACCTTCATTCCTCATGTTTTTCTAGCTTGTTTGCTGTAGTTTGAAACGATTAATTTTATAAGTACAATATTTTGATTAGTGAAATATTGGGAACTGGTATTAATAATGTAGGTTCTGAGTATTTGGTTCTGGAGCACGACTAGCTCACTGGATTTCTAGTAATATTTTTTAAAACTACTTCTCACTGAAATACTGTAGCATGTCTACTTACATTAAACAATTTCTAGAGGTTTTATAGATACTTACTTATTTTAACAACTCAAATTCTGTGCCAGAGGAGGATTACACAACTTTACAAATAAGGAAAAAGCACAGAAGGGTGAAAAGACTCCGGTGTGATTAGGGACAAATGTAGGTTATGTTTGAATACCAGACTATCTTCATCCCTGAGAGAATGTGGCAAGTGTTATTTTTATTCTTCACAGCAAGAATGGTTTACTATTATATATTATTTCCAGATAACCACAAATATACTGTGCTGCCAGCTTCACTATGACTTTTTTATGGCTTGTTTTTACATCATCTTTAGTTGGTCACTGCCATAACAAAGTTTTCATTTTGTCTGAATATTGGGCACGGTGAAGGGTAGCCGCAGAGAAATCAAAGTTCTATGATCATGGAAAGTAGTCATTTTTTATGAATATATAGGAAGTGCATTCCAATTCAAAGACTAATTTACATCAGTCTGGGAATGTGAAAGGGTCACTGTCGTGTGCTGATAGAGTCACGGTGGTAAAGAAATTACGTATAATGATAATCAGATGTCAGATGATAACTTGAGTTTGCAATGAATGTGACTGGAGTTTAGAAATAATTTCACTAACAGGAGCCGTTTAGTATTTGAAGGATAAATTCACTTTTTTCTTTCTTGTTGTCTTTAATTTACTTTTTAAATGCTGTTTTCCCTCATATATCATTCTTGCATAGTTATAGAGCTGTACTAATCAAATTGAATTGCCTCTTCCTATTTCTCAAATTTTAATCACAATAGAAAACAGGATTTTTCAGGTAAAGGTAATCCCTCTCGGTGTTACTTGAAGTTTATTTCAAATCTTGAAATTTTCTTCAGTTCTGTCCTTTTGGCTGTTCATCCTCCTCTAAATAACAACATAGTTGCATCAAAATGGTAAATTTTATCCACCTTCTTGAATATATGTTCATCAATATATGTTCATCTCTACTTTGACATAATTTAATTGTGGTCTTTATTAGTTTGGGGGCAGGGCTCAGATTTGAAGTCAAGGCTAGGGATGGTCTGCTATGTTGCCTCAGGACTAATATAGGGATGACTTTTTAACTTGAATGGTGGAGAGTCCCACTGTTTTTACCACTTACCCTCATACAGTGAGGTGCACTTCTGTCAGGTCTGTATCTAGTGAACAGGAAAGTGGGTTATGGTCAACTGACCCTGTAGCCAGTGATGCATCCTCTCACCTTTAAAAGGAGGACATGGGAGATCTAAGAATTCAGTTTCCCCACCTGAGCTGCTGTCTGCAAAGCTGATCCTGATGCTAGCTGTGTATTGCTCTACTGGTCAGGCCTCACTTTTCATTTAATGCTAGCATTTCCAGTCTGTTTTTCAATATTAGATCACTTAATGATGTTGAGCTGCTCTTTTCCTGTTTTACAGATAAACTTCTGGCAATCTGATATCTGTATTATATGCTTGCTTTCATTTTTCTATGAAACCTTTGCGTATTCTTGGATAGTCTTAGATACTCTTAGATGCTAGTTTTCCTGTCATTTTTCTTTACAGTCAATATAGATGTATCACTTTAAAAAAACATATTGGTTCATAACTTTCAGTCATTTTCATTTGATTTGATTATCCTGAATATCGTGATTCCTTTGTAAGACATTTCTTTCCTACTCTTTTATTTTTCTCCTAACTTACCAACATTGCTAGAAAATAAATCTTTGCATATTGTTCTGTTTAGTTACCATGCATGTTGACTGATTATACGTATATTTTTTAATTATTATTCATGGAAGTGCTTGACACTGGTTACTGCAAACACTGAGGGAGCTAAATAAGTCTTCTGAAAGATGACCCCATAAAACATCTGTCTTCATATGTAGTGGTCCACTGAAGTGGAATTTCATCCTGTAATATTATATGGTCATATAGCACTTTTCATTTCAGAGCGCTTTGCACTTTTTATCTGAAGAGTTCAACGAGAATGCAGCCGTTCTCATTGCCCTCATGCTAAGAAAGCTTTAAAGTGAAGAAGGCTTTTCACAGCTACTAACAGAAAGCAATATTGCTTTTGCCCTCAATATTGCTAAACCTTTGGCAAAGAATCAACGCTTCTGCGAAGAGCTGGCAAATGTGCTTTATCTTCTGCCAAAGGAGGAAGGGAAAGGGTAGAAAGTTGTCCAACTTGATTGAAGCTGTTTATAAAGGATGTCCGCATCAAGAAGACTGGGAAGTCCCACGCCAGCTGTCAGGTGGGCAAAGTCCGTGCCAAGCCATCCAGATGACCGCATGGACCCACCTTTACCAATGCCAAGTCAGTGTGAGTTTTGTGGCATCAAATGTGCGTTTACTCTGCAATTCTTAAGGGACAGCAGCCTTTTCCCGTCAAACTTACTGGTAAAGAGAGGCAAGATTACTAATATTGAGATCAGAAATGTTAACTAGTCTCACACTGGGACCACATCACTGAACAGTTTTCTTCAGAAGATTATATTGTGGTTATTTTTCATTATTTTTCCTCTCTTAAACAGTCCTTAGCTTGGTCTTAGGCTCTGCAAGTGTGTTTAAAATACATATGGCTATGTCCCTTAAGCAACAATTAACTCTCCATGCCGCTTAGTCCCATGATTCTTCCCTAAAAGGTGGGTGCTGCCCAAAAGTTCTTTTTCCTCATTTGCCTCATCTTCACTTTTGCCTTTCATAACTTTCTTCCCTTCTGCTTCAGTTTGAAGAGTGGCTATACCAGTATCTTTCCTCCTTATCATGCTGATTTTTGACAAATCACTGTGAGCCAGAGGTCACAAAGGCTGTTAATCAAGTTCATGTCAACATTCGTGGACTTCTGCATTCCTGTACTCTGAGTCCTTGATCCACCATCTGACTAAAGCTGTCCTTTATGGAGAAAAATATCTATGAATCCTCTTGTTTAGACAGTGTTTCTGCTTTCAAACACGTTGGGACTACAAATGAATGTCTTTTCAGTAACCAAATTCTGTCGATATTGTACGAGGCTTAAGCCTGTACTGTGAGTTTACTTTTTCCGTACTCTTTCTCTGCAAGCTGGACTAAACCAGATTAGTTTACCTACCACTGTACTGCATCTACTGATAGGCCACCATCCTTCACTGCTTTGTGGAGAACCAGAAGGTCCCATTGCAGACCTGTCACTTGGCCATTCACTTGTCATGTTTTACTAAGCTTTTGGTAAAAGGAGGAGTTACCTAAACACAGTATAGCTCATAGCCTTGAGAAGATTCTTTTGCCCACAAGCTATCTTAGAGCAAGAAAACCCTCTCCAAATGGACTAGTTGTAGTTTGCTTTTTTTTTTTTTAACTGTTATCTTAACCTTCCCTTTCTTAGAGACCAGCTGAGACATGGAAAGGTTTAAAATGTTTGCAGAGTGTATCATGAAAAGCAACATTAGAAATATTTCTCAAAACTTGAAAAAAAAACTTAAAATATTGTCATTCAGTAATATAAAGCAGAGGATTACATTTCTTACAGGCATCTTTTACAGCAGTAGTAGTATATCTGTTGTTCACATTCTCTGTTACCTTAGTGTGAGAACTATCAGCTTGTCTTAAGTTTTTTGCCATAAACAAAGTAAGAAAATAGTCACAAAAAGCATTGTTACATTCATATTCATGTTTAGCCTAGCTAGAGGACAATAATCCATCCCAGAAAGGGAAGCTCCTTTTTATAAAATGTCTGCTCAGTAATTGATACTATATATTTTGAGACCCCAAACCTAGCAAATACTGAAAACCAAAACACAGAATACATTTTTTTATATATATTTTCAAAGTTTATCCCCCAAATTATTGCCATTTTGGCAATGTATTTAATTTCAGTGAATGTGGGAAAGGGCATGTAAGATCCATTCAAGCAATATGTTTTATATTATATACAATCAAAATTATTAATCTCTTTAAGTTTTAATTTCTCAAGTGAAGTTCATGTTATATGGAATTAATACCCTTAATCCAAAGCATATTCAGTCACGCTATGTCTCTATCAGTTTTCTAGTGAGGAGGAGAAGAAAATAACGCAAAAGAAAATCTGATATGCAGGCAAAAAATATTCAGATCGTTTTAGCTGATTGAGAGAATATGAGCATCTGAGCTGAAATCTGCCATCAGTGAAAGAAAACCCCTGCATATGAACTACGGGTACATCCCCAGAACTGTCAGGTCAGATGTAACAGGTTGATCTTCCGGATACCTGCTTCTCAAGGAGTGGGGAAGTATTTTTCCAACTTTGCAGGACAGAGGTCAGCATAGATCTTCTTTCAACTTCGAGGACAGTAGATAATGAGAACTAACTGATTCAGAAATCCTTAAGACTGCAGGAAAATTAAGCATTTTCCTTTCTCCTGTGCAAGTTTCACTCCAGATAGGTTTAGTTCTTAAGGTCATGAAAAATGAATCTCAGTTTCCTTTGTCTCTCTTCTCTCCCCTGTCTGCATATTTCTGCTTACTTAACAAAAAAGAATCTGAATTTGCCAATCTTTGTGCCTTGTTTTTGTTGCTTCAGGTTGTCTTCTAAGTATTTTTTCTTCCCACATTATACTTGCAGTTTGTAGAAGGGGACAATTTTGTCCTTTCTCAATGTATTGGCAAATTAAGCATATGAGCAGACAAGACTCACTGTAAGCAAGGGCCTTTAGGTTCTGAAACAAATTAGCTTTCATGTTGAATTGCTTTTGGATCCTGCCGCATCCAAGGAGTAATGTGAGAGCTTCTAGAAAATTTTAAATATGTAATGTAAATATTAATATGAGTAATAGTTTTTAATGTGTAATGTAGTCCAGTTAATGGCTTCAGTTCTTAGCCATTAGGGGCCCCCTTGGTTCCCTAAACCGCCTCCTGAATCAGTCTGAAAACAAGAGGAATTGCTGTTGGGAGATACACCTCTAGATTAATGCTTGTCTGTGGAAAGCAAAACTTCCACAAATTATTATTACTCCAACCAACTCACTGCTGCTGAAAGTAAAATTGTATGTGAAGTATTTTGCAACTGCTGGAAGTGGAACTTGTCTACTGGAATGAATTTCATCTGTAATTTAAAATTTCTTATATTATTTCAATCATAAAGTCAAAATCAAAAAGAAGCAGGCTTTGGGTTAGGCTTAGTAAGCAGTAGAAGGCATACAAATGAATTGGTGAGTAATATCAAGATAACAGTAAAGCTTCCCTTTTTACAGAAGTTGTAAGGATTGCTATAATTTTTCACATTAATTTGAAACGTAGCTGGATTCTGTATAATTTACATGCAGAATTTTAATTCTCGTAGCTTCCAAACAGCAGCATGTAGGCATTTGGTTATCATTGTTATAACTTGTTTCCACAGACAGCTTTTAAGGAAAAAAACCTTAAAAAATAGACATGTTTCGTATGGAACGTGTATCAATTAATGAAAATATTCTTATGTATGGAAGCTTTGCATGACTCACATAAACGATTAACTTATGTTTTTCTCTCATCTTGTAAGTTACATATACTGGAAAAATACTATTGAGGGTTTCAGATGGTTGTTGGGATTTTTGGGGGTTTGGTTTGTTGGTTTTGTTTATTTTTAGAAAATATCTAGAATTTACCCAACTGTATTAAATATTTTAAAGTCAGAAAAAATGCACATGTTTGAGGGAAGAAAAAGGTTTTTTATTTACATTTTAATTTATGAATTATATGATCAATATATTGTCACATGATGAAATTCTATGTATAATATAATAGCAAAGTGTTATTATATGCGTTACATTGACTTTCATGTGCCTGTGTATAACCGACGCCTGTTTCCACCCTTTTCCTTTATGCATCTCAGTTCAGAGTTTCACATACTTTATATCAGGATAAATTGTCCAAAATAGAGTTTTACAGCCTTTACTAGCTATAATGAATTTCTCATAAATTTCATTTCACTAGGATGACGTTGCTGTAATGTGGCATTTAGCATTATCTAAAAGACTGTTTTGTGTTAGAGAAATAGCATTTTCTGTCTATGAACTTTTATTATTTTTTTTCGCAGTAGCTTAAGTGTTAAAGCCTGAAAGGATTTAGAAAGCTGCAGTGAATGTGTTAAGACTGTTAATGAAGCCTCTGAATCTAAGGACAAAATTAGCTCTCACACCCACACTGCGCAAAGTACAGCAACTGTCTGATAGAATTGCATCAGGACTTTTACCTGGGGACACTAGTATTATATTCACTTGAAATGATGAAATTGGGAAGACAGATGGACCCAAAGGACACTTTAAGGAGCTTGTACCTACATAAATTGCTCCACAAAAATCCCTGAAATTTGAATATGAAACCTATCTAAAAATGCTTATGGAGTGTGAGCGACAGATAATACATTCTATCATGTAATATTTGCTTTTAAGAGTGTACAAGGATATACTTGATACAGAAGTGAAAGGAGAAGGAAGAGTGAAAGGAACTTTTGAAAGCAAGGATTTTGAACTACTTGATTTCGTTAGAGGGAAGGATAGGTCTGCGTGTGAGTTTCTGATTCATCAGAATCGAATGCTGGAGAACAAAAAAGGGGGGGGACTGCTTGTTTCCTTGTTTCAGTGAGTGGGAAAAGATGCGTGTGGCTGTAGTCGTGGAGAAGAATCTCCAAGATCCAGAATATCCTGTTCTCATCACTCAGCCCACACAAATTCCTCCTTTCAGGTGTAGCACAACCATCAGGCCCAGCAGATCTGTAAAGAATGAGACCAGGAAGACTGCCATTCCCTCGGCATCATGCCGCTAGTCCCCTGCTGCTGATTTCATCTGTTCCTTATGGATTTTATCTATCCATTTAACCTGTCTATATTTGTGCAACGTCATGAGGGCTGAATAGCACTTGGCAATATCTGGCAGTGTGGGCTTGGAACAGGGTATCAGAAAGCACTAGAGGAGGAAGAGGGAGTAGAGGGAGCAGGGAAGAAAGAGTAAAATCGAATTCCCATAAAGGACTGAAATAAAAATATTATAGATAGGGATACGTAATGGAAAATGTATATACAAGTATGAATACAAGTATGAATGGATATAAAAGCACTAAACAAAATTGCTACTTACGAGAATAAAAATATTACCATTGCAAATGTATTTGAACTCTACATTTTTACAATAATTTAAATGGTTTCTTTTAAACCACTTTACCCAGGAATACAGTAAATGATCTGCAGATCAGATGTTTACCAGCAATAGAGTGGTGCTCTTTGTCCCACAGAAGCTCACAGATAAGCAGAAGTTATAAAGCCAGGTTTTTGGTTTTTTTTTTTTTTTTTTTTTTTTTTTTTTTTTTTTTTTTTTTTTTTTTTTTTTGTTGTTGTTGTTGTTTTTTTGTTTGTTTGTTTGTTTGTTTTTTTAACAGAAAACTTACAAGAATGGGAGTCTTAAGCAGATAGTAATTGAGAAAAACCTTAGCAGAGATTAAAAAAAAAAAAAAGGCTATTTGTAGTAAGTGTCATCCCTGTTTAAGAGTGCTCATGCATCTTCAAAAAAGTATCCAGCACCGTACAAAAGTAAATGTGGATTAAGCTTGAAATCTGCAGCCTCCAAGACAAACTTCCCAAAAAAGTGTAACTTCTCCATAGTGGGCTACTGAGTGTGTTGATGACTAAAAGGAAGCACTTTAATAGAGAAGGGTTTAGTTCTTTCTCCATAATGTGTGTTGATTCCAGTAGCAAAGAACTAAACACGTCCTTATTACATCTACTTGTATCTCTCTAACTTCCACAGTAGTAAGCAGCAGTAAAAAAACCCCAATGGCTTCTTTCTCCTAGAGGAGGAAAACATATTGCTTTTAATAAAAAGGAGGAGATGTATTTCCTGTCCATCATTCTGTTAGAATTCTTACAGGGAGATTCGTACAGGTATTGACATAATATTTGTCCTTCAGTTTATTAAGGTGAATGTTATTAAAACTATATAGCCCATCATTGTAAAACAGAATTTTTAGACCTGATTCTTGTACCTCTTCTTAGAACCCTTTATAAAACTAAAATGAAAGAGTTTGGAACTTCTGAATGCTATCTATTTGCATGCATCAAAATTTAGAGTGATTTTGCATCATGTGATAATATAAGGACATCAAAATTTAGGAATTTATTTTTGAAGAATTTTAGAAATAAGGAGTCTAGTGCACATGAGAATATTAAAACTCTTATTTTTATATTACTAACGTTGATAAATTATGACACTGTGTTATCATCACTATTTTTTTTAGATGAAGAGGAGTATTTTATAAACATGACAGTAATTTGAAGTAAAGTAAAAATCTTCAGAGATTCATTTTACAGCTATGTATTAAGACACACACAAAATCCTAGGCCTATTACCAAATATGAAAGTGATACTGAAATAAATTTTAAGTAGGACCTTTTAACAAGGAAAAGTGAGAAAAAGCATTTATAATTAGGCAATAACTAAGTTAAAATCCTGTAAAATAATTATTAATAAAAAGCAAGAGATGGAGTAACTTGAAAATGCCTTTAAGTACGCATACAGTTCACACAGGAAGATGTGTGTGTTTATGTACACGTATTTATTTCTTATTTATTATTTACTCAACAATTGATATAGATTATGACTTTTGATATTTACCTTTAGGATTTCTGTGGCAAGGGCTAGATCTCATTTGTGTTGGAAACAGATTGATTTGGTCTTAACAACATTTCCATAAAACTGCAATATCCTGCAACTTAGAACATATACTGAAAACCTACCAATGTACATACGGATTTATTTAAAGAAAAACCTATTTTTGCTTTCTGCGTAGAGCATAAGGCTATATTCCTTACCATTTGTTAGTCATCAGATTGATACTTAGAAAGGCACCCTCTACTACAACATTGCCTATTACTTTTGAAATACCACAAGCTATGAAGGAAATAAAATACTGAGATGAAAGCAGATGTAGTATAAAAAATTGTATACAATATTTAAAGGATATGATACAACAAATGCATAAGATATAGTTGTCAATAAATTTGGCAAATCTTACTTTTCTAATTGATTGAAAAACCTACAGAATTTGGAGGAGGGAGTGGGAGAGAAATCAATGTAGTAATTTTGGATTTTTGCAAAAGGTTGGCTGTTGCCTTGCTAAGCCTTACTTGCAAAATTAATTCAAATTGGCTTGGATAAGAACACTGTCCTGTGGATTAAAAGCTGGCTGAAAGACTACAAACAAAGGGTGTCTTGAGGGTACCACAGGGATCACTGCAAGCACCAGTCATTTTTAACATCTTTATTAATGATCTGAGAGAGAGAGTGTCAGCAACATGCTAATACAATTAGCATGTGATACTAAATTGTGAGGGGATAGAAATACTTGAAAGTTTGGGGGAAAAAAAAAATGATACAAGGCCTACAGAGAGATTAGAAACTGGCAGAAGTACCGCAGTGAGCTTCAGCTTCAAGAATGTGCAGCCCAGTTAGATCTTGTGAGGAGAATTTGGAAGATGGATAACATACCTAAAGAAACTTGGAAGTGACTATGTGATTGAAAAAGGTGCAAGTAGGAGTGATCATCAACAGCAAACCTAATGTGCATAAGCCATGTAAGAGGGTGGCAAAGGAGGACGATGGCAACTGGAGCAGCCTGTGAGTGCGTAGGGCTGTGGGTTAGGCTCTCTGCAGCTAAGTTGGAAACTTTTGTTTGGTAGGGCAGGAACCTGGCAAATACTGCAGTGGGCAACAGCCAGAAAATGACAGATTAGTTGTTTACGGGTTTTCTCCTGTCTTCCTAATTTATTTGGATCTAACATGATGTTCTAAAGGCCACATCCCTCAAATGTTGCAGCTATTAAATATGATCCCTTAAACTAATAACGAATAGGGGCATGTTACTACGTTATTATTCTTGAAGTACCAATGGCAAATACATGGCAGAATCTTAAATAATGAATCAAATCACAAATAAATAATGGAAAATACATTAGTATTGAGTACCTGTGGGAGTGAAGCCGATTTTAGTCTGCATACACCAACAAATAAGCATCTTCATATCTCAAAAATTTGATATTTCTGTAAGTGAAATATAAACACTTTGTATATCAGAGTAATGTGCAAGCCAGGAAGTTCACATATGGTTGTAGGGGTTTCTCCATCCTGANAAAAAAAAAAAAGTTGTTTTTCTCTCTCATGGAGTACTCTACAGTTCTGGCATACAACAAACCTGAGTCATTAAAGTTGTGGTCTTTCATTCTTTTTGTAAATATACAAAAATATGATCTGTCTATTTTGCTGCTGGCAGGGTGGCAAGATGAATCTATTGTCTTCTGGGTGTATTTTGTCATAATTGCTTACACATACATGTTGACAACATGATCTGCTTGATGGAAGTGGCACTTCTCGCTATTCTTTTAGTTTTGTTAAAGGGTGTTTTCCAGACTGGCTGTTTTCACTCACAAAACTCCACGTAAGTATCACTTACTTTTGAGGATTCTGTATCCTCCTTATTTGTAACCCGTTTTTATCCACTGCAGTAAATCAGCCCGTTTATGTTAGGAATCTATCACATAAATATTTTAGAAACTACTGATTTTTTTCCCTCTGTTCAAAAGAATCTTTCTAAACAGTTGAAGTTTAAATAGAGTTGCAGCAACACGAATCTGTAAATTAAAGCATCATTTCTCTGGTAGTGCTCAGTGTGATTTTCCAGCTTTATCAGCTGAAAAGAGGCAGTATTTGTTGTGGAAATGTGTGAAACGTGGAGAGCAGATCTTCGCCAGCTGTTTATTCTTACATATGTGCTTCCAGTTGGCCCAGACTACTTGTTCTGGACATGGCCGAGCAGCTCATGTTGTTGGAAAAGCATTTGCATTGATTTTGAAGCTGTGCATTCAGTGAGCATGTTGAAGAGGTGGTGATATCCCAGACAACATTTGCTACATTAATTGTTTGTGAAACTAAAGGTGAATTATATTGGAAAATTGATCTGGCTGAACAGTAACTGTTATTTTATCCTAAAGCAGTTTATGTAGCAAAGTTATGCATGAAATGCAGCCTCAAAAGAGAGAATCTCCTATTGTAGATCTGTTAAATGTAGCTTAAATGAGAAGAAGCCAAAAGCCTCTCTGTCACCTCTGATGGGATCTATACATGTAGCATCCATCAAGGCATTTTGGGCTGTGGGGATGTAATTATAAGGACTTTTTGTTTCACATACGTTTCTGTGAAATAGCTAACAGAACACAGAGAAGATGATCCTGGGGAAAAAGCCTTTGAGATAACTCATTATGAGCTATACATCTTTGAAAAATAGTAGAAGTTTCCATCTTCTGTAAAACTCTGAAAATTAAATCGACACCAGTTGTGAGTTTTGTTGGTTGTGGTTCCAATAATCTGTTTAGTATGCTACTGAAACCTGGGTCTGTCCGAGTGCTCTCTATCAATAACAAAGGTTCAGTTGTTTTATTTGCTTAGTGGTTTGCTCCAGCTTTAGTCAGCACATTGAAATCTACATTTTGAGTGCTTTTTTGAAACATTTGTTAAATAGATTTTTGCCTTCTGCTGATGATTAAGGTAACATTGTACAATTCCGGACTGCAATAAAATACACTGGGTTTTATTTGTGATTAAATAAATGCAAATCTGCATATATTTTTTTTCCATTTAACTTCAAACTGCAGGGCTACTCGGTCTGTGGACATATTTATTCCACTATAGTACCAGCATAAGCAAATAAAAAGCTGGGCATGAAATTAGATTTTGATCAGAAAATGAAGTTCTGTTTAAGTGTTCTGTATGTGTTTAGTAGTATTATGGATTTACAATATTTGAGGGGACAAATATAATATGCATCTTAATTTCTGAAGACTGAAGTATAGCTTTGTCACACCGGTAAATATAAACAGATTGAGTTCATTAAGTGAGGTTTGTAAACAACTAGCAAGGTCACTTTGCAAATCTTTTGCAATTTTTAATCTTTTAAAGGTTTTAAAATATTAACTATCTAATCCTTTCAAAAGTGCAGTGAGAAAAGCAGTAAGTACATTCACACCACTCAACTCCAGGCAGCTGGAGCTGAGCTCCGTTCTGGCACCCAGAAGCACTTGCCTGACTCTGGACTTAAGCATGTGCCCTGACTCCCAAGTTAGTGACACGCTTCAGTCCTCCTCTTTCTTTTTCTCACGCTTTTGCATGCCGTGGTTTTCATGAGAATCGGCCAGCCTCGTGGATGGCAATGACCATGGAGCATGCTCCAGAGAGCACCATGGACTGTTCTGGCCCTGGGGTCTCAGTGCAGCTTGATCTTGGCCCAGACAGATAAGAGCGAGCCAGGGAAATAAAGTGGCATTATTCCTGTTTCAGTGATGGGGCGTTTTATCAAAATATTTAAGCAAACAAGTGATCATTAGAGCGATCTGCTTGTTAGAAGAGGTGATTGCTCTTCCTTGAAGGTTATATATTGCATATACTTATTGACATACTCTAGAAGTGTGACCTGTTATTAATGAAAAGGTACTTGGCAGAATCAATTGACATAGACATTGGTTTGATTCATTATTGTTGCTCGTTGTTGTTCTATCAGTTATTTACTGAACTTGGTTGATTAGCCCATTTTCCTCTGTTTCCATGAACAGTGGTAAAATCTTCTGAAGACTTTCTTTAAAGCTTCCACTTTGACGTGTAAGGCTGAAACTAATAAGATAACACTGCTCAGAAGCTCTTCAGGAAGCTCCCAGCAGTGATGTAGGACGGAGTTACACAAGACACGTTAAACCATCTAATTCTGCATTTAATTCATAAAGAAGTAAGCCAAACATTAGTGGTTAATTGTCTGGAGAACTGGTGGTAAAAACAGGATGATATTGCAGCTAATGTGCCAGATAAAAGAAAACGTAGGAAGTACAAGGCTAGCATCTCTAGAAGGGAATATGGATTACCTAGCTTATTGCTAGAAAAGATACCATATGTTTTCTCTTTGCCCTGCAAAGAAGCGGGGACACTGTAGTTGTGGGTTGGATTTTTTGAGTTTTATATANTTTTTGGCATGAGCTAAAATTAACCCTCAAAAAGTGACAGCAAAAATAATTTAAAAACTGTTTTAGCTGACATTGGTAATCAATTGTACTGCTTTAATAGTTGCTGTAATGTAAAGACTTGTACTGCAGTTACATAGGTGCCAAAATGGTTTTGTTTTTAGGGAATCTTTATGACTTATCCATTGTGTGCAAGGTATGTTGTTACTTTTTAAAAGTCTTTATAGGTTTTGTTGTTTTATAGCATTTACTAGTCATTTCTTATGGTTGAAAGAGCTCCGTAGCATAAAACCGCTTCATATTGTATGGTTTAATTGACTATAATTAGCAATTTACCACACATTGTTTGAAAGGGACTGAGTAATCTCAGCTAAGAATATTGCGTATAGGATGAAGCTCCTGCACAAATTGCTTTCTTGAACAAAAAAATGTAATCAGTTTTAAATATCTGAAACAAATTTTGTGAAATTATGTAATGTTGTGCTCACCGTATTACAAGGAAGAAAACAGTGCCTTATTTAAATGAGTGGGGTATTTGAATGTTAATAACACTCGGTGGTGAATTTTATTATGGAGTAGTTGAGAACTTGAAGTATAATAGCAGTATTTCAAAATAACAATTAACATGCTGACAAAACCCAAAGGGTACATTTTAGAAAGTAGCTAAGTTCTACAAATTAAGCTCATGTTATCCACAGGCTTCTCGGGCACTGATTTACAGGGGGAGGACTGGAAATTTTCTTTGCTAGTCTCCAGCCTGTAGTGCCACGTCCTGGATGCTGCCCAGTGAGGACAAGGGGAGGCAGGGCTGGCCCACCTTTCCTCCAGGTTAAGGAGGAGAGAGATGTGCTGCATCGGGGGGGCTGCTCCCCAAAGGTGAGCAAACAGCAGTAGAAAGTTAAAGGGGGGAACAAGATGTGTTAAGTACTCCTAGCCTTGAAATAATGAAATGCAACAGGATTTAACTTGATGGAAGACCAGGGCGACCCCAGGGTGTTGTTGCTTCCTTTGCACCCTGTTTGGATGTTGGCTGGGCTCAGTGCAGATATAGTATTATAAGCAGTGTACAGTAAATAAGAATTGAGATCATTTTTTCTTCCAGGACTTTGTTTCATTGATTCCTTCGATCTTATCATGCCACAGCTAAGAGGCACTTCCATAAATTTATGTCTGTTCTTCTCGCATCTGTCTTGGAATAAGTCAGATATTATTCTAAATCCTAGATGAGAAATTATTCATAGCTCATTCCTACCTCCAGCAGCCTTTGAGGGAAGTATCATGTTGCTCTCTCTTCATCCACCATGTCACTCCTTGCTGTGGCATTTAATAACAATAGATTCACTAGTGCCTTTTTTTCCCCCTGTAATGTTCAGCAGTGAAACAATTAACACTGACTTTTAAATTGTTATAATTTTGCTTTTTCATTAGCACCTGTTTTGACAAATAGGATCAGTTCGCACCTCTGAGTAGCTGTCAGCCTGTCTGCAGCCCTCCCCAGGTATCACTGTAAGCCTAACCAAATGGTTTGAAGGTTATCATAAGGCATATGGACTACAGAATTTGGGGTTGGTGAAGCTAAGATTCTGGAGAACAGTTATGAAGGAACCTGAACTAGAAATTATAATTATGCAGGCATTTTTTGCAGCTGCGTAATTGCTTTATACAGCAGGTCATGATTGTGCTGCAGTAATAAATTGTAATGTTGTCCATGCCTTTTAAAATGTTATCTTTGCTTTTGCATGCAAGGAAATAACAAATAAGATGTATTCCAATTTGCAGGTAATCCAGTTCATTTAATTCTAGTTTGCATACATCACATTTCAGTTGAATTTATCACTACTACCAAAACCAGCTTTTAGAAAACAAAGTCTGAATAATTTTGAATAATCTTGGCAATGATGCAAGCGTTGCTTTTATTTGCATTGGTTTTGTTGCCACATCTAACTTTTCCATTTTAAAAAAATATTTATGCAAGAAATACTTTTTTTCATTTGCAAATGTCTTCTATTTATTCACACAGCTTACGAAATCAATCACCAACTCACAATGAACCCTGTTTTCTTAAAACAGTTGCTTTTACGAATATCATAAGCAGTTCACTAACAATACTTTAAAAGCAAAACCCCTGTAAGGTTCCATGCCACCCATGACTGCGTACTTATAGCTTTAAAAAATTCACTATAATTTGAATCATTTTTATACATATTTTAGGATATTCACACAGAATAATTGTATCATATATTCCTTTCCTAAAAGTGAAATTGCTCCTTTCATTTTAATGGAGATTTCGCTATTTAAAAAATGCTTTTTCAGATCCAGTTACTCAATGTTTGATTCAAAGCTTTTGCGCTAGTCTCAAAGTTAACAAAGTTTAGAAAGAACTGGATTGAAATGTGAAAGGGAATTTCCTAATACATGAATACTGAGTTTTCACTGAAGAACTCACTGCTGGAGAAGTAAAATATGCTGAATTATCTTCTATAATTTAAAAAAAAAAAACAAAACAAAACAAAAAAAAAAAAAAAACAACCAAAAATCTACCTGTAATGTTGTCTTGTGGAGTTTAATCATCAAAGCAAATGTTATCTGTCCATTTCCCTTGTGGCAAACAGTATCAGAAGAACCAACAGGGACCAAGAAGAACTCTTAAGAAGTCGTCTTATCAGAAGAACTAACAGTAAGCATGCAAAAACTGTTTCTGCTGTGAGGGGCAGAAATTGTTTTGGGGATTTTTGGGTGCTTTTTTTTTGTGGCTTTTTTTTTTTTTTT